>CM069140.1:34963264-35024578 GCA_035221665.1 Okamejei kenojei
CCAAACGCATTGTTGTCAACTAAGAACTAAAATAAGGAAGGATTTATGAGACTTTTGAACACATTGCCAGAGTAAGTCTTGGAGCAAGTGCCTTTCTGAACATTGCTATGATAGATTCCTAATCAATAAGGGATTTAAAGTTGTGGAGAAAGGGCAGGGAAGGAATCGACACATTTTATCAAGTACCTGGCACTCAATGATTTGCGATAAGCTAATTGTATAACAGCTTTTCAAATACACACCCAACTTATTCATGTATATGAATGTTACGAATAGTTTCTTATAAACTTCTAGTTTGTTTTTGAAAGTAGAAAAAGAAAATAATAATAGAATATTGACTGGCCTTGAGGGGGATACGACATATATTGCCTGAAGTAGATTCATATTGCCCGAGTCGAAGACGAGGCAATATGGATCATAGTGAGGCAAATAATGTTGTATCTCCCGCAAGAGGACAGTCAATATTGTTATTATTACCCCTATCAGACACTAGAAGGAAAAATTTGAACATCTCAGCTCGGGCGGACTTCCATGTAAAATTTAACCAAAATGGACGCCAGTCTCCTGTCTGCCGTTTGAATATTCTAAATTTCCCACGCAGCGACACGTTGCAGTCACGTTGCCAAGTTCCCGAGTGAGACCAGGGAATCTAAGACTAAATCCCCGCTGTTTTTAACAGGTATAGTCCATAGGGCGTTTCGCAAAAAGGGGAATACAAGAAAATATTCCCTCGTGTTTAATAGCCCAGCTGGCAGTAAAACGAAGGGAATACAATTTTGTACAAGCAACCTCAGATGTGTGATATGGGTAATAATAGATTTTTATATCAAAAGAATGGTGATTAAATACTAATTTTTGATTATAAAGAAAGAGAAAGAGAAAAGAGAAGAAAATATATATATAGATGTATATATTCTTGTTTATATGTATTTAATTAAAATAAAGTATTATATAGAAACAACAAGAGAGATTATAGTATACATCTTAATAGTGAATAACACAATTTCAAATACGATATCAATGGAGACAAGTATACAAATCAAAAAGAAAAACAGAGAGTTATTTATTCATCTAATTCCTGCCGGGTACCCATTGAGTTGTGATGGCCAAGAACAGCTACCTTCAATAGTCTGTAAATGGAGATCAAATCTGTTCAACGAGTTCGTATTTGTCCATTAGGACAAATCTGATTCTTTTTGTTTCCCCCCCCCCACTTGTTTTCCAAATGTAAAGTCTCCAACATGTCCGCTGCCCACATTTTTACTTGGTGGGGATAATGTCTCCTTCAAAATTTCAATATTAATTTTTTTCCCCTATTATCAACAGTAATCAAAAATTTCTTTGGTTTACTGTTAAATTAGATTTGAATCCAGAACTCTAATATTATAATTTTGGATCTGGGTCTAGTTTAATTTAAAAGAACTTTCAGAGATAACTCTAAAGATTTCTGTCCCAATATAATTATACAATGTTACAAAACATGCGTTAAATTAGCTTCCAATTCTGACATTTTATCACAAATAGAGAAAGTTAGAATAAAATCATTTAAATTTCGTTTTGAATAATGTAATCTGTGTAATACCTTTAAATTGTATCCAATATATGTCCTAGCAGTTAATGAGCAATCGATGTATACATTGTATGCTTTCTCCCAAGTTTCCTTCGTTATAGAGTAAACCCATTTTCATTTTTCCATGTTTGTCCGATATATTTTCCGATAGTGGGATTTCTTATCCAAAATAGTATTATATTATATACGCTATAAATTTTCTTATTTTTGGGTGTTTATATAAACAATTCATCTAATATTCCCGGTTTTCTATTTTTTAAAGTCTTGCGTATTTGACTTAATATAATTTTCCTAATTTGTAAATACCTAAATATGTTATTTGACTGCATCCATAGATATCCCGTAACTCTTGAAATGAAAGAGATTTTCCTTCTTGTAAAGGTGTTCTATCCTTTTCATTCCAAATCATTCACAGTGTTAAACCCCTTGTCCAAGGTGCTTAAAAAAGGATTATTCATAATTGCAAACAAAGTGACAAATTATCCATCTGTAGGGTCTTAACTATTTGTTTCCGAAATATGTCTATTGCTATGAATTAAGGTTATTACCATACATTTTTTTTTACTTCCCTTGTGTAAAAAGAATCGAACCTACAATCAAAAGGCAAACAGTCTTCCTTTCCCATCGTTAGCCAGCTTGGTTCATGACTAAATTTACCAACCAAAAATTCATATTCTTAATCTGAACTGCTCAATATAATATAGGAAATTTGTAGTGTTATCAGCAATTTATTTTAGATTTAATAGATGTGTTTACTTATTCGATGGTTTTTATAGTCCCAAATAAAACTATTTAACCAAAGTATCTATATTTTTTACAAAAAACATTTTAGAGAGATACAAAGGGATTGCTGAAATAAATATAACAATTTGTGGTAAAAAAAAAATCAGATTTATAGCATTATTCTACCGATCATTGATATGGGTAGTGTTTTCCAATATAAAATATTTTTTTTTTATTTATTTAATAATTGAGGGTAATTAATTTAAATAGACAGTTTATACGATTTAGATACATTATTCCTAAATTTGAGTTTGTCCGTGACTTTTTGAAGTGGGAATTTTTCTAATATATTTTAACTTTTATTCCAGTACTACAGGCAAATTTCACTTTTATTCCAATTAATTCTATACCCAGAAATGTACTTAACTTGTTATAACATTAAATAGATTGGGAATACTAAACTCCGGTTTTGTAATATAAATTTAAGATGTCATCTGCGTATAGAGAATATTCTATTATTTTGTAGTTTTGGTGATATATCCATATATTTCCGGTTCTGATCTAATCCATATCGGCTAATGTTCCTGGTTACCAGAGCAAATAGTAATGGTGATGACGGGCATTCCTTGTCTACAAACCCTAAAGAAGTTTAAATTTTTGCTGATAGCATTTGATTTGTTAATATTCTTGCAGTTGGATTCGAGTATATGATTTTTACCCATTTGGAGAATCTATCCCCCCCAGTTGAAATTTCTGCATATTTAAATAAATATGGCCATGCAACCTGGTCAAACGCTTTTTCAAGCATCTAAGGATATGACAGCTAGTTTCAATATCCATTCCCTCTTTTTGAGTACATGACATTGAATAGACCGTCTCAGATTATAGGATGAATAGCGTTTTGAAGAAAACCTGTTTGGTCATGAATGTAATTAATTTATTAATCCTAAACTTACCCTCCGAAAATAAAATTTTCGTTAGTATTTTTTGATCGTATTTAAAAGAGCTATTGCTCTCTATGATCTTCCAGGGTCTTCCAAATCTTTATCAGCTTTAGGGATAAGTGTAATTGTAGACTCATTTAATGATTCTGGTAAACTTTCCTTGTTCATAAGCATATTTATATATTGTATGTAAGCGTGGAGAGGATCAGATCATGAAACTTCTTATAAAATTCAACACTAAGCCATCAGGGGCCTGCAGCTTTTCCATTATTTAATGATCCAATTGATTCTTCAATATCTTTTAACTGATATATTAGCGTTTAACAAGTCTCATACCTTCCTGATCTAAACTATTAATATGACATTCTTGTAGGAATGTTTCCATTCCATCTGAATTGTCCTGCTAGTTTAGATAAATAAAGATTTTATAATATTGTAAAAAAGTATCATTGATATCTTTGGTAAAGTCAATATTTCTCGTTCTTGATCAGATCTAATTTTATGTATCATTTTCTCCTCATCAATTTTCTAAGCTGTCGTGCCAATAATTTTTGTGGTTATCCCCAAATTCAAAGTGTACTTGTTTAGTCTGTTGAAAAAGTTTAAATAATCTGATTTGAGTATATTTTAATTTAGCTTGTATTTTAATGATGGCAATTTTATTACTTAATCCCTTAGAAGGGATATTGCATTTTCAATATCTAATTGTTTTATTTCATTTTCCAACTTTTGTTGAGTCTTTCGATTTTCCTTATTAAAGTATGTGTGCTGATATTATCGCACCACGCATAAATGCTTTTAAATGTATCCCAGAGCAATGATGGTGAAATTCCAGGTTTGTCATTAGTTTCATAAAATAATTTAATCTGTTTTACCAAGTAATCATAACAAGCAAGCCCTATCCTTTAAATATTTGGGGGTTGAGTCTCCAGTTAGAGGTTTTAAATAATTATATCTTTTAATTTTTAATCTTAAATTGTTAATGGCGTGATCCGAGATAATAATATTAATGATATTTTGAGTCATAAAATGTAAATAAAATGGGATTAGTTTTGAGTCTATTAAAAAATAGGTCTATCCTCGAGTAGGTTCCAAATACAGGTGAAAAGAATGAATATTCTCTGGACCAGATGGGTTATCAGTTCTCCAGATATCCTTAACGTTTTGCTGTATTAATAAAAGAATTTATAAATGTACTTGACTTTAGAAAGTGGCTTTCCTTTTCGTTGATGATCTATCTAAATAATTATCTAAGGTACAATTAAAATCACCTCAATTATTAGATTATGTTGAGTGGATATAGGGATATTGTTAAATATTTTCTTGAAGAATAATGGATTTCAAAATTAGGACCATATATAATTCATAAGATTACTTTTTTAGAATATAAATTCACCTGTAATTATTATATATCTACCCTCAACAACACTTCTATATTGAGCTTTGTGTTTAAAAGGTATACCTTTACGAATAATTATTGCTACCCCCCTCTAACTTATGTGTAAATGAAAGTGATATACTTTGGAAAATCCATTGCTGTTAATCTATACTGCGCGTCTTCTTAAGGGTGTGTCTCTTGGAGAAACATAATATCAGATTTCAATCTATTTAATTGAGCTAAAACCTTACCTCTTTTAATTGGTTTCGTTAATTCCCTTAATATTCCAACTACAGAAGGTGATTCCATCACCCCCAATCCGAGTATTTTTATCATACATTTTATTATTAAGGTGGTTTATAATGGAGTAGATGTCTCAGCTCATCCAACCCAACCCTATATCCAGACATCAACAGATTCGATGAAGTTTAATATCTGTAACATTGTCCTTATAGAGTGACACAAACCACACGTCGCCTTGACTAACGATATAATACCAATCAATACTCAAATCCTATAATATATTGATATGAAAAAATACATAATAAAAAAATAATAATAAAAAATGTAGGTGATATTAATTAAAGTGTAAAGGGGAAAAAAAAAGTGACTACAACTATTTGTTAGTGCAGTTAGTGGTTAAGTGTAAGCCACACTAGCATGGCTACTAATCTATGGACTTCCGTGAAAAAAAAAAGATGTAATAATTCCAGCTCGTTTTTTGCCTTAAAGGCTATATAATGTCGGGGTGGGGTATTCAAATTTATATACTTAGTGATTAATAATACTACTAATACCAATTACAATTAGTATCGAAGCACTATATTAGGAGAGCTAACATACATCTTTTTGAGGCGTTTTTAATACAACAAATCTATATTTCTTAATAATCCATCCATCCATCCCTCCTTGACCCAAGATAGAATTTGTCCAATTGTTCCTCTCCTTCCCTGCGAGTCCCCTTCAATGTAAATCCTCCTCCTTTTCTGTGGTGGACAGTATCATCAGATAAGTGATCATTAATCAGTCTCATCAAGTAAGTGATCAGTAAAATTCAGTGTCCCTTCATCTTCATCTTCTTCTTCCTCTACGCCTTCCTCTTCCAGTTTCCTTCTGAATATCTCGAGCGAAAGAAAAAATTCAAGAGCTTCTGTATGTTTTTGGTGAAACGTGCTCTTTTATCATAACTTACCCTTAATGTTGCCGGGTACATCAGGCCATATCTCAGATTCTTTATGTTCCTCAGGATACCTCTTGTTTTTGTAAATAAAGATCTTCTCTTTGGCCACTTCCGCAGGGTAAATCTCTAAAAATACTAATGTTGTGGTTATGTTATATTCCCCCCCCCCCCCCCCCCCCCTCCCTCATATTTGAGAATTTTCTTTCGTATTATTATCTTCATCATATCTTCAAAAACATGATCATAAGCCACCTTCACAATCATCTGTCTTGGGGTGAGCCATCCTTCCTAGGGTACGTCTCAATGCCCTTGTGTGCTCGGCCCAGCAGAGATTTCTTGGTCCAAGTTCAGAAATATCTTTTAAAAGTTTTGCAGCAAATTTTCGAGGTCTTGATTTCCCTCTCGGCCTTCACTCAACCCAACAATACGCAGATTCTTACCCTTTGACGTCCTTCCAAGTCAATACATTTCTCAGTCATTTTATGTAATAATTCTGATAACGCTTGTTCTCGGCAAGGCGCTTTTCGGCTGATTCAGTCAGTTCTTTGATTACATCATTTTGTTGGTTAAGTGAAGTTTTAATAGGTTCCAACTTGGTATCCAACTGCACCTCCATCTCACAGTTTTAATTTACGGTTTACAACATCCATCTGTATTGCAAATCAGTATCCGCTTTATCTTTCCATTTCGTCCATCATAGTCTTTACAGCTGCTATAACTTCCTTTTTGGACTCTTCCTTAAAATTCTCATGATCACCAAGATGTCGGCTCTTAAAGTCTTTATTTCTTCTTTATATTCTTTTTTTCATATCCTTAAGCATTTTTTTTAACTCACCCATAATGATTTTTTTGAGGTCGTCCATCTTTAAAATATCTTCCTGGGAGGCACTCAAACTCGAGCCCTAGGCTCCAGTGAGGCCTACTTCCCTTTTCACAGGCTTTTTTGGTGGGGGGGAGGGGGGGGGGGGGGGGGTGGGGAGCGATGCAGGGACATTTTTTCTTATTAAAGTCGCGCGCCTGATGACGTCACGCACCCCTTTTTAAACGCTACTGGAGCCGTTCACAAAAACTGTTCTCCTCTGGTAAGTGGTTTCAATTTACCCCTTTTACCCCCGTTTTTTATGCAGTTTTGACGGAGAGCGAATGGCGCGAGTTTCCATTCAACTCCATAGCCCCGCCACCGGAAGTCAGCTGTTCTTTTCTGAACAAAATTCTTCCCAGTTGCATTATAAAACCTTTTTATCACCCCAACTTCAGCCCGCAGACAGCGAGATCCATTTGTCTGTCCATTTTGTTCTGCGATCCTTAATGTAGTTTATGATGTCATATTTCAATCACACCCCATCAATGTTACAACCAACCGATTAAAATTTTTCAAGAACCAAGAGGATAAACAGTAGGTTTAAGGTGAAGGGGAAATATTTAATAGGAATCTGAGGGGCGACTTTTTCACCCAGAGATTAGTGGGTGTATGGAACGAGTTGCCAGAGGAGGTGGTTGAGGCAGGGACCATTGCAATATTAAGAAACATTTAGACAGGTACTTGATAGGAAGGTTTAGAGGAATATGGGCCAAACGCAGGCAGGTGGGACTAGTGTAGATGCAAACATGTTGGTTGGTGTAGGCAAATTGACCCTAAGTAAGTGTTTTCATGCTGTATGACTCTATAAGTCTATGACAATTTCCCCAGCAAAATACAAAGTTCTCAAGGAACTCAGGCAGCTTCTGTGAAGGGAATAAACAACAGATGACAATTGGCTTGGAGTGATACTTCCTTCCAGGGACCCCAGAAACCTTACCAGGTGAGACAGAGGTTATATCCACCTCCTTCAACTTTTTTTAATTGCATTTGGGCTCCTGATGTGGCCTCTTTTACATTGGTGAGGCCACACATAGGCTATGCAACTGTTTCGCAGAACACCTGCATTCAGTCTATTAAGGCCTGCTGCAGTTTGCAGTTGTTAACCATTTTTAATCTCTTCGATTCAAAAACTGACCTTTCTCTTTGGCCTCCTCCATCGCCACATTGTCACAAGCGAATTGAAGAACAGCACCTCATATTCCACTTGGGTATTTTACAACCCGACAGTTGAAACTGAATGCTCCAATTCACATAATATATCCTCCCTACCACCATTCCTCTTTCCCCTGCCTGTGCTGCCGGCCCATTTCTCCACCATCGCCCAGCTCTCCCCCCCAGGCAACCAGTTTCAAGCCCCCATTCCCCATGTATGTTCATCTCCCATCCCCAACTCCCATTTTTCCTTTGTTCCCCTCTTTCCCCCTCCACCACCCAGTCTCAGATTATGCTAGTGGTTCTATTGGCAAGTGCAAACAGTAGTGGAGATAAAGGGCAAGCTTATCTGCAGCCACCTCGGAATA
Source organism: Okamejei kenojei (assembly GCA_035221665.1). Classification (NCBI taxonomy): domain Eukaryota; kingdom Metazoa; phylum Chordata; class Chondrichthyes; order Rajiformes; family Rajidae; genus Okamejei; species Okamejei kenojei. Next base: position 34,971,442 of record CM069140.1, read on the forward strand.
AGTTAAATTTAGTTGTTAACATTTGGTTTTTAAATTCTGGCTGTGGCTTGGTATAGTAGTAATTTAACCCATGTTGTAAACTCCTCCCCCAACTGAAAAATTCCATAACCGAAAATAAATAAGACCATTCAATCTGATCAAAAAGCTTTCTCTTGCATCCAAACAAAATTAATTGATAAATCCTTATTAATGTTTCTTTCGAATATATAATATTAAATAATCGTCTCAGTTTGTTTGAGGAATATCGTTTTGGTATAAATCCTGTTTTGATCTGGATTAATTAGTTTATTAATCACTGTGTTTAGTCTTTGTGCTAGTATTTTGGTTAATTCGTTTTTTGATCAGTATTAAAAGAGATATAGCTCTATATGACCCTGGATCATCAAGATTTTTATCTAATTTAGGTATAAGGGTTATAATAGCTTCATTTAAGTTTCTGGTTAATTTCTGTTGTGCAAAAATTTGTTCATATTGTGTCTTCAAACGTGGAGCTATCATCTCATAAAATATTTTATAAAATTCTGCTCCAATACCATCTGGTCTCTGGGGTTTTCCATTTTTTAATGATCTAATAGCTTCTTCAATTTCTTTATAGTTATTTTCTTTTTTTTGTAAGATATTTTTATTATAAGTAATTACATATTAAGAAATAAATATAAAATCCAATTAAAGCAAAAGAAATATTAACGTCACATACATTCTTAATATTTTAAAATTAACAATCAATCTTATTTGTACTTCTATAATGTTCTTTTTTATTTTATAGCAGTAGGAAATAAAAAAGGGAAAAAGAAAAGAGAAAAAAAAAAACAGGTGGGGAGAGTGGATAAACTGAGTCTATGATGAAGTGGAATATTAAACAAGATATTCTTCAATGGAGATATATTTATGATCTATTATCTATAATTCTTCATCCATTCATACATTCCAGGCTTCCGTCATGACTTTGAACCGGTACCATCTTTTGACCCTTTAAAATATTCAATAAATGGAGACCATATTCCTCTGAACTGGTCCAGCCTGTCCATCAGGGCAAGCCTTAATCGTTCCAAGTGTAACGTCTCCGACATTTCTGTAGATCCACACTTTTAGTTGTGGGGGAAGTAGGACCTTTCCAAAATCTTAGTATTAATTTTTTACAATTATTAAACTATAACCGATAAAAATTATTTGTTGTGTTGTTAATATCTGATTTGGGGGGGGGGGGGGGCAGTATTCCCAATATAATTAGTTTTGAGTCTGGAATCAACTTTGCATTAACTACAATTGAGATTATCTTAAAAATCTCTATCCAAAAATTACTGATTTTTATACATTTTATGTGAATGAATGCGTTAAATTAGCTTCTAATTGTTGACACTTATCGCATATTGCAGACACATTTGAGAAAATTCTATTTAATTTGGACTTTGAGAGAGTAAATCTATGTATAACTTTAAAATTGTATCAAAGGAGTGTCTAGCATTTAATGAACAATGATGTATATATGTAAACTTTCATTCTCATACTTCTCTACTGATTACTTGACCTAGTTCCATTTTCCCATGCTTGTCTATATTTATCCGTATTTGGTAAATCATTTTCCAATAAAATATTATAAATATATGATATTAATTTCTCTGTATTCGATGTTTATTTTAAACATTCATCTAAAATTTCTGTCTTTCTATTCCTAAAATCCATGTTGTATTTGATTTAACATAATCTCTAATTTGTAGATATCGAAAATATTCTTTAAAATGTAATCCATAATTTGTTGTAATTCCTGAAATGAGAGAAATAAGTTTTCCCTATAAAGATCACCGATCTTATTTATTCCATAGTTCTTCCATTTTAAGAAACCTTTGTCCATCAGTGAAGGTTAAAAGAAAATATTGTTTACTATTGGAAGAGCTAGTGGGGATACATTCTGTAATTGTAATGTTTTTTTAATTGTTTCCAAATACGTAATTCCACTTTCTATTAATGGATTTTCTTTTATAAGTTTTCTTATGTATTGAAAAAAAGATAAAAAGTAATTAGCAAATAAAATCGAACCAATTTCAAAAGGGGTACAGTCTTCTTTTCCATCTTTAACCAATTTGTTAGTTTTCTAGTTTCACCCAACCAAAAATTCATATTTTTTATATTAACTGCCCAATAATAAAACATAAAATTAGGCAGTGCAAAGCCCACCATTTATTTTTGATTTACATAGATGCTTTTTAATTATTCTATGATTCCTTATAATCCCAAAAAAATTAGTAACCATGGATCCACTTTCTTAAAGAAATGTTTTAGGAAGATTATATCGGGATCATTTGAAACAAATATAGGAATTGTGGAAGAAAAATCATTTTTTATCGCGTTAATCTTACCTAACAATTGAAATAGGTATTGTTTCCAATATTGAATATTCTTAAATATTATTATTCAATAAGGGTAAAAATTAGATTTAAAATAATGAATTATATACTTTTGTTTACATAAATTCCAAGATATTTAATTTTTTTCATTTGCAATCGTAAAAAGGGTATTGTTGTAATTTAAATGTAAATTATTTCCCATTATTGGCATGTTCACTTTTATTCCAATTAATTCTATATCCTGAAAACGATCCAAATTGAGTTATTAAATCTAACAAGTTAGGAAGACTAATTTCTGGTTTTGTGATATAAAGTAATACATCTCCTGCGTACAATGAGATTTTATTTTCAGTTTCTTTAGTTTCATACCCATATATTTCAGGGTTTGATCTCACAGATTTTGCTAATGGTTCTATTGCAAGTGCAAACAGTAGTGGAGAAAAGGGCAACCTTGTCTACAACCTTGGAATAAGTTACATTAGTTGTTAACACTTGGTTAATTAATATTCTAGCTGTTGGTCTAGTATATAGTAATTTAACCCATGTTATAAACTTCTCTCCCAATTGAAAAAATTCCATAACCGAAATTAAGTAAGACCATTCAATCTGATCAAAAGCCTTTCTCTGCGTCCAACGAGATAATTGATAAATCCTTAGTAATATTTCTTTTTGAGTATATAATATTAAATAATCTTCTCAGATTATTTGAAGAGTATCGTTTGGTATAAATCCCGTTTGATCTGAATGAATTAGTTTATTAATCACTTTGTTTAGTCTTTGTGCTAATATTTTGGTTAATATTTTTTGATCAGTATTTAAAATAAGAGATATAGCTCTATATGACCCTGGGTCATCGAGATTTTTATCTAATTTAGGTATAAGGGTTATAATAGATTCATTTAATGTATCTGGTAATTTCTGTTGTGTGTAAATGTGTTCATATAGTGTCTTCAACGTGGGGCTAATCATATCATAAAATATTTTTTAAAATTCTGCTCCAATACCATCTGGTCCTGGAGTTTTAACCATTTTTTAACGATCTAATAGTTTCTTCAATTTCTTTAGTAGTTATTTCGACATTTAATAATTCCCTATCTTCTAAATCTAGTCCATTTAGATTACAATTTTTTAGAAATGTTTCTACTCCTATACGATTTTCTTTTGTTTTAGCTGAGTATAATTTTTTTATAATATTGCAAAAATCTTTCGTTTATAATCTTTAGTTTGTGTTAGTAATTCTCCTTTATCTGATTTGATCCTATATATTAATTTTTCTCTTTCCAATTTTCTTAACTGACGAGCCAATAGTTTATGTGGTTTAATCACCGAATTCAAATTGTATTTGTTTGGTATATTGGTATAGTTTTACAACTTGATCTGACTGTATTTTATTTAGTTTATATTTCAATGCCAAATTTTATCATGTTTTGTCGTAGTTGGATTAATGGCATTCTCTGTATCTAATTGTTTAATCTCTCTTTCCAATTGCCTGTTGTAGCTTCCTATTCTCTTTATTATAAAATACTTGAGAAGATATCATAATTCCCCGAACAATAGGCCTTAAAAGTTTCCCCATAAGAGGGATGATGATATTTCTGGTGCATCATTTGTTTCAAAGAAGATCTTGATCTGTTTTGTAATATATTCTTGAGCTATTTTGTCCTTTAAAATTTGTGGATTAAATCTCCATTGATCTTGTTTTTCCATTTTACCCTTAGTTTCATCTTAAAAGTCAATGGTGCCGTGATCTGAAATTATAATATTATGATATTTTGAATTATACGTAAGTGGAATAATTTTAAAATCTACCAGAAAATAATCTATTCTTGAATAATTTTATGCACGGCTGAGTAAATGAGTATTCGCGTCCTGTTGGATTTTGCAATCTCCATACATCTTTAATATTACTGGTGTCTATATATGCATTTATTAACTCACTGGAGTGTGATTTAAGTTTTTGTTGTTTTGATGATCTATCCAAATAAGGGTCAAAGTGTGCAATTTAAATCTCCTCCATTATTAGATTATGTTGTGATAATTCAGGGATTGTATTAAATAATTTTTTTTTAAATCGCGGGCTATCAAAATTTGGGCCATATATATTAACAAAAATCACTTTTTGTGTGTATAATTTCTCCTATTACAATAATATCTACCGTCACTATCTGTTATTATTGAAGTATGTTTAAATGCAGTCCCTTTACGAATTAATATTGCTACACCTCTAGATTTGCGTGTAAAAGAAGAGTGATATAACTTTATCAATCAATTTGGGGCTTTTAGTCTATGTTCTGCCTCTTTTTTCAAGTGTGTCTCTTGGATAAACGCAACATCTATTTTAAGTGCTTTTAAATATGCTAATACCTTACCCCTCTTAATTGGTTCGTTAATACCTTTAACATTCCAGCTACAAAAACGTTATTCCTCCATTCCCATATTTGTACGTAGGTCTTGCATCATTTATCTAAAGGGATGTATACCAGAGCAAATGGTACAGCTCGACACACCAGACCCAACACCTGAACCTTGAACAGAGACGAATTTCAAGACTCTTGATTTTCTCTCATATATATATTCTCCTTTGTATTAATTGATGATTCCACTCAAAGTAATAATAGTAATAATTAGAAATGGTAGTAAAAAAAGGGATAGATTAAGAGATTAGTAAAGTGCTCAAAGAAAGAAAAAAATACATCTAGTATGTGTGTAGTTAGTGTTAGCCATACTAACATGGCTAGCAGTCTAAGGACTTCCGTGTTGAATGTTAAATGTTATCCATCTCCATGATTCAGTAAATTAATATTACAAAAAAAAGAGATTATTATTAAAACCGGGGATATTAAACTATGATATAAAAAAGTTCATAGTCAGGTATATGGTATATATGCGTAGCACTTAATAGAAAATTATAATAATATAAACATATAAAAAAGAAAGAAAAATAAAGTCTAAAGTTAAAATAAGATGTATATTTATATTTACTATTTACTTAATTCTAGGTTAGTTCGGTTATAATTAATTATTAATTATCAATCAATGATCAAACAATCAATAGTCAACAGTCAACAGTCAATAGTCAACAATTATTAGCTCTAATTATTAACAATACCAGTGTGAATTTCTTTATAGTTATTTCAACCTTTAATAATTCTCTATCTTCTAAATCCAGTCCTTTTAGATTACAATTTTTAAAAAATGTTTCTAACCTATCCGATTTTCTTTTGTTTTAGCTGAGTATTAAATTTTTATAATATTGCAAAAATCTCTCCTTTATATCTTTAGTTTGTACTAGTAATTCCCCTTTATCTGATTTAATCGTATAAATTAATTTTTCTCCTTCCAATTTTTCTTAATTGAACGAGCCAATAGTTTATGTGGTTTGTCACCAAATTCAAATTGTATTTGTTTGGTATATTGGTATAGTTTCACAACTTGGTCTGACTGTATTTTATTTAATTTATATTTCAATGCAAAGATTTTATTGTGTTTTATCATGGTTGGATTAACAGCGTTCTATGTATCTAACTGTTTAATCACTCTTTCCAATGCCTGTTGTACCTTCCGATTCTCTTTATTATAAAATGCTTGAGAAGATATCATAATTCCCCGAACATACGCTTTAAAAGTTTCCCATAAAAGGGACGAAGATATTTCTGGTGTATCATTTATTTCAAAGAAAATCTTGATCTGTTTTGTAATATATTCTTGAGTTATTTTGTCTTTTAAAATGTGTGGGTTTAAATCTCCATTGACCTTGTTTTTTTCCATTTTTTCCAGTTATTTTCATCTTAAAAGTTTAAAGGTGCATGATCTGAAATTATAATATTATGATATTGAATTATACATAAATGGAATGAGTTTTAAAATCTACCAGAAAATAACTATTCTTGAATAAGTTTTATGCACAGGTGAGTAAAATGAGTATTCTCGTCCTGTTGGGATTTTGCAATCACCAAATCTTTAATATTACTAGTGTCTATATATGCAATTTAATTAACTCACTGGAATGCGATTTAAGTTTCCATTGTTTGATGATCTATCCAAATAAGGATCTAGTGTACAATTTAAATCTCCTCCAATTATTAGACAATTAATGTGATTAATTCCGGGATGGTATTAAATAGTTATTTAAAAAAACAGCGTACTATCAAAATTTGGGCCATATACATTGACAAAAATCATTTTTTGTGTGTATAATTCTCCTATTACAATAATATATCTACCGTCCACTATCAGTTATTGTTGAAGTATGTTTAAATGCAGTGCCTTTACGAATTAATATTGCTACACCTCTAGATTTGTGTGTGAAAGAATAATGATATACTTTATCAATCCATTTGGCATTTAATCTATGTTCTGCCTCTTTTTTTAAATGTGTCTCTTGGATGAATGCCACGTCTAATTTTAAGTGCTTTTAAATGTGCTAATACTTTAACCCTCTTAATTGGTTCGCTAATACCTTTAACATTCCAACTACAAAACGTTATTCCTCCATTCCCCATATTCGTATGTAAGTCTTGCATCTTTTTATCTAAAGGGGATATATAATAGAGCATATGGTACAGTTCGACATACCAGACCTTACACCTGAACTTCGAATAGACGAATTTCAAGACCCTTGATTTCTCTCACATATATATCTCCTTTGCATTAATTTATAATATCCACTCAAATGTAAAATAATAAATAACCAGAAATAGTATTAAAAAAGGGATAGATTAAGAGATTAGTAGAGTGCGCAAAGAAAGAAAAAACTACATCTAGTATTAGTGTAGTTAGTGTTAGCCATACTAACATGTCTAACAATCTAAAGACTTCCGTAGTGAATGTTAAATATATATACATCTCCATGATTCACGAAAATTATTATACCATAAAAAAAATATTATTTAAACCGGGGGTACTAAACTATGATGTGTACAAAGTTCATAGTCAAGTATATAGTAATATATATATATACTTAATGCCTATTAGAAACTATAATAATAAGAATATATAATTAAAAAATAAATAAATAAAGAATTTAAAAAAAAAACAAATTATGGACAAAATAAAAAGTAAAAAAGAAATAAAATGTACCAGGGGGGATAAATGAAGTCAAAGTTTATATTTTGTATATTTCTATTTACTATTTACTTAATTCTAAGTTAGTCGGCTATACTTAATTATTAATTATTAATCAATAATTAGCAGTTATTAACTCTAATTAATAATGATACCAGTGTATTAAATGTAATATATATTTATATATGTTAATATATGTTAATTATTAAATTAGTAGTGTTTAGTATTCTAATTATTAGTATCCATGGAATAGTCTTCAATCCATATTCTCCTCGGAATTTCCCATCCGCCTCCTTCTCCGTCCTTCTTTAGATGAAACAAGTCCATAGTCTATTGCAATCTTCAACCAATCTAGAAAGTACAGTTTAATTGTTCGTTTAATTCATCTTTGAAGATTACATTCAGTCTTCTTCTCGCTCCTTAATCCCTTGGGCAAATCTCTACATCATTAACTTTATAACATGATTCATAACTGCTTTAAGCAATTGAAAAATCACCATTTTCTGCTTCCTTATAAACACAAAGCCTCCAAAATCCATGTGTGCTTCGGGCACATTCTTCTCCACCAATAACTTTGGGTCTTCACAGCAGGATCCATCAATTAGTTAATTCAAAAGTGACCAACAGTAAAAAGTAATAAATGTACCAATCTCTCGAGTATGGGCAAAATTAAATGTTTAATGGTGATCTTGATTGTTTCTTAAGGGCCTGTCCCCACTTACGCGACTTTTGGCAGGCAACTGCCGACACACCCATGATAGGTCGTGAGAGGTTGGGAGAGGTCTCCTATGGGTCGTGAGAGGTCACGAGAGGTCTGCTATGGTCATGAGAGGTCACCCGCGACATGTCGCTAGGGATCACCTGTATGGTCGTGAGAGGTCTCCTATGGTCGTGAGAGGTCTCAAAAGAGTCGTAGCATCTTTCTGGTCGCCACTGAATTTTCAACATGTCAACATCACGGGTCCCGGCAGTCGCCTGTAAAGGTCGCGTAAGTGGAACAGGCCCTTTACTATCCAAATTTTTACAAATAACACTGCAGCTATCGAGCTCTCCACCAGACCATTTTAAACTGTGTTTTCTATACACTTGTGAATTGCCTTTGATTTTTTCTTTTTCACTACTGTATATTCCCTGCTTCGCTATGATTGATTTTGGCAAATAATTAGTATGCCCAGAGTGGTTAATTAATATATATTCTTATCATTTTTCTTTTACACGTAGGAAAGCAAATTCTCATAATTCAAATTGTTTTGACCCTTGGTACTCATTTTGCTTCATTGAGGCATTTTTCTGGCAACTTTAATTGTGTAAGTTCAGGAGTGTGATACTTACTGCACTTTAGCTGGGATCAATTGTATCAATTAGCATTCTCTCCTGACAGCTTTCCATTCATAATCACCACAAAACGTAGCTTTCCTGGAAAAATGAACATTTCTTATAAATAACAACCTGACCTTAAGCATAGAAATATCTAACAGAGTAGGCCCAATGATCAAATTTTCAGCAACAAACTATGTACCTTGAAAATAACACAGGATGCGTCTGTGTTCCTCATTCCTTTGACTGATGAGAAGCATCAGTGATTGCTCAGACTGCAAATTACAAATGCTACGTTTATTAACAGGAAAGATTAAACTAAACACAGAACAAATCTGCAAGTAATAGATTGTTAATGGAGCAAATCAATCACGCAGAATGGTATTGATAAGAAATGTTCCATTATTGATGCAAGATGGAAGCCTGTTTGTTGGGAATTAGATATGAAGAATGGAGGCTATAGTTTAATTGAGGGCTTTGGAAAGGAAAGTGAGGTTAATGATTGGAACGGAGGGGCCCAACTGTGGTTTGTGAGGAGGAATAGTTGAAAAGGATACTCATAGTCTTGCATTCAATTGGATACCCTAAAAGGGAAAGTCAAGTGTTATTTTCCTCCATGATTTTTTTTTTCATTCACAAACACATCCTACACCCAACGATATTCAGCAGAAATGATATTTTCAGTCAGTGCACAGAACTCACTGCTGACTTCAAGTAAATGCAAAAATGCCTCAAGTGATCCTTTCAGTGGGGACTTTCAGGAAGCAGTGGGGGAAATGCTTTTTAATAAGCCTAAACTGACTAGAATAGTGTGGCTTTTGAGCAATGAAAGATTGGCATTTATCTAAATGGCTGCAAGCTAGAAAAGGATGAGGAAAAGGGAGAAGGGAAGAAAGAATGTGAAGAACGAGTAAAAGAAGGAGTGGAAAGGAATGAGAAAGAGGGAGGAATTAGGAAGCAGAGACATGTGGTGGAAGAGTTACAGCTGTTGAGGGACATGGATGAGTGAAGGATGTGGAGTCAGATGTTTTGTTGTGATTAACCGGGTATTAAATAAGTTGTCCCATATTTAATTGATGATTCTTATGATAAAAGTACAGGGCAGGTTCAATGCTGAATAATGTCTGGTGTCACGCAACAGGCATAGTGATTGGTTTGTCACTGACCAACAAATCAACTTCAACTTGCTTTAGGAAAGGAAAGTGGGGAGTACGTCCAAGAACAACAAATCCCAACTTCTATCCTCAATACACTGACTGATGAAGGCCAATGTGCCAAAGGCCTTTTTTGACCACCCTATCTACCTGTGATGCCACTTTCAAGGAACTATATACTGGCCTCCTCGATCACTTGGCTCTAAAACACACCCCCAGAGCCCTGGCCATTCACTGTAAAGGTCCGACCCTGGTTTGACTTCCCAAATTGCAATACCTCACACTTGTCGGCATTAAATTCCATTAACCATTCATTAGCCCAGTTACCCAGCTGATCAAGATCCTGCTGTATGTTTTTGATAGCCATCTTCAATATCTGCAATGCTACCCACATTTTTGTGTTATCTGCAAACTTACTAATCGTGCTTTATACATTGCCATCCAAATCATCTTTAATATAAAATGAGCACAAACAGCAATAGGCCCAGCACTGCCTCCTGAAGTGCACCACTATTCATAGTCCAACAAAACGGACCCACCATCCCCCTCTGCTTCCTTCCATGAAGCAAATTTTCTATCCAGTTGGCTAGCTGTTCCTGGTTCCTTGGAAAAGTAATTGGAAAATAGGTTCTGTGGAGAAAACTGAGCATTAAAGCACCTATGGGCAACTAACTTTGTTATTCAATAATTTAGCAAATTCAAAATACTTCCAATTGCAAACCTCATAGGATATGTATTGGCCTTTTAAGAATAAAGGCCTACTTTTGTGGTCATTTATAATGTAGAGAAGTAAAATCAAATTTCACTGAATTCTGGTAATATAAATATTGGGACACAAAAACATTTGGGTTTCCCCTCATCTGTTTAGCTTAGAGTAGAAAATAGTCCCAGAAGTTAATGGCCATTTACAGACACATTCTGCTTCAATGACAATCTGTCGAAGTGCTGAGAAAAATCAAATTAAATTTGGCCCAGTAGATTCAAACTGAATTCAATTTACTAAGTAAGCAGAAATGACATAAAGAACAAGCACTTTGCTAGAAGTACTTAACACCGCTTTGCTTGCTTGGCTCTATAATATTATGAACCATTAGCAACAGAAAAGCTGTATTGATATTTATGCCTGAAATTGCTGTATATGCCACAATACAATGAACCGGATGGCATTTGGTCAAATGCATGCTTTCAATCTCTGCTGCAGTCAGCGATTCAATCACACATTAGCCAGTCACACTGAGATGCGATGAAATTCCTATCAACACATTCATTCAAAATAATGAAATCATCCCTTGTCCATGGTCAATCATTCATTGTCACTAACTTAATCAATCATCCATTATCTTGCCCACATAATCAAAACTTAATTCAGACCACCATTTAGCCATTTTGTTTCATTCTCACCAATCTAATCATTCAGTACATTATAAACCCTCATCCAGAAATGCAAATAATTGGTATAATAGTTTTTACATATGTTGGATCTTCCAGTGACCCAGAAAAGTATCAAAAAAACTCTTGGACTAAAGTGGGTGGTATTGTAGATAGTGAAGATGATTGTCAAAAATTGCAGCAAGATCTTGATCAGTTGGACAGCATGTGCTGGGGGGGCGTCGACGCACAAGAAGCCGTAGCAAAAGAAGTGGAAGCCAAGGTAAACCGAACGGAAACTAGGAGACCGTTAGATAGATAGAAGAGAGAGAGAGGGATGGGGGGGAGGGAGAGAGGGAGAGGGGGAAGAGAGAGAGAAGAGATAAGAGAGAGAAGAGAAGAGATAGAGAAGAGAAGTGGAAGAAAAATAATCTGCTCTATGATCTTTGGCAGTCCAAAATCAGCAAAGGAAAATTAAAAATCCCCCCCCCTCACCACCCCTCACCTCTGGGCCCTCTGCCGTCTCCCCCCGGCCAGTGATATGATTGGAGACGCGGGAGTCTGGAACAATCGCTGACAAAGTCTTGGACAAATCCCATCGCCGAGAGAACGTCATGTCCGTTATTTGGCTTTTTGGCGTCACGTCCGTGGTCGGTTATATGGTTTTTCGGGTCGTCGTTTCTGTTTGGTTATTTGCTTTTTGGTGTCGCCTCCGTTCAGTTATTTGGCTTTTTGGCGTCAAGTTACGTTCGGAAAATATCTTGGCTTTTCAGTGAGGTGTCCATTTGGTTATTTGTGCTTTTCGGCGTAATTTCCATTTGGTTATTTGGGCTTTTTTGGCGTTGTGTCCGTTCGGGATTTGATTTTCTGGTTATTTTAGCTTTTTTCGGTGTCGTTTCCATTCGGTATCTTGGGCTTCCACTTCTTCGCTTCAGCTTCTCGTCCTTCAACGCCCTGTCTAGGTACCAGGACAGATGGGCTGAGGAATGATTAATGGAATTTAACACAGAGAAATTTGAGGTGTTATTTTGTGAAGTTTAACAAGGGCAGGACCTGCACAGTGAATGGTAGGGCTCTGGGGAGTGTTTTAGAGCAGAGGGATCTAGCGAAGTGCAGATACCTAGCTTGTTGAAAGTGCCATCAAAGGTGTAAATAGGGTGGTCGAAAAAACATTTGGAACATTTGCCTTCATCAGTTTCTTGAGTATATCAGAGTAGATTGAGTATAGAAGTTTATGGAAGGCCATGTTGCAGTTATATATGACATTTGGTGAGTCCGCATTTAGAGTACTGTGTTTCATTTTGGTCACCATGTGTAGGAAAGATTGTTGTCAAGCTGCAAAGGGTGCAGAGAAGATTTATGTGGATGGTGCCAAGATTCGAGGTCCTGAACTATAGGCCGGTTGAACAGGCTAGTACTTTATTCCTGGAGCACTGGAGCATGAGAGGTGACCTTATAAAGGTGTATAAAATCATGAGAGGAATAGATTGGCTAAATGCACAATCTTTAGCCCAGAGTAGAGAAATCGAGAAACCAGAGGACACAGGAAAGATATAATATGAACCTGAGAGGTAACTTTTTTTTACACAGGGTTGATGGGTATATGGAATGCACTGCTGGAGAGGTAATCTGAAGCAGGTACTATCATAACATTTAAGAAACATTTGGACAGGTACATGGATAGGATAACTTTAGAGGTTATGGGCCAAGCACAGGCAGGTAGGACTAGTGTAGACAGGGCATGTTGGTCCAGCGAGGGTAAAGTGGGTCGAAGGGTTTGTGCCACGCTGATGACTCTATGACTATGATTCAAAAGCAAAGTTGGAGATCTCAGTTGAGCAGTGAAACAGAGCTCATACCAAAACAATAGGGAGATATCAGAAATGCCAAGATCAGACTATTTAAATAGTGCTGTGAAACAAGAAGTTTGGCAGGCCCAGGAGCCAAAGAGATTATGGTGCAGGAGAATTTCAGCAAGGATAAGAACAAGAGCAGAATTCGCCTATTTAGCAGGCCTAATGGATTTAAGAGGCTAAGACTCCTGAAGGAGACTAACATGTTCCAAAAATAAAGAAGAGAACAGAAGCAATGTTTAAAAAACTTCCATTGACTAATCTGGGCTTGCATCTGGAACACATTTGAAATTGAAGGGGTTCCCTTAAAGGATCAACAGGTAAGAAGCTGTCTCACAGAGTTAGATTGGTTGTTGCTGTGATTATGAGTGGGAATTCTACTCACTCAAGAACACCCTACATTGTAAATAGTTTGACAATCTCAAGAAGAACAGCAAACCATGAAAGTAGTTTCAAGTGAAAAACAGGGCATACCATTTAATTACCGTACATTGAGTGGCCATTGTTTAAGGTTAGCTCTTTTCAATGTCACATTGAAACAGTGTTTCTCTTCCCAGAAGCTGTCCATATTTTGAAGCACTTATATTAACTTAATTCTCATGCAAAGGTCACCGAAGACTCACAAACAAGCCCTTGCTCTCTGACACAAACCAATTTAATTCATCCATTCTATCAATGCAACAAGGTCCAGAGACTAGGGTACTGCATCTTCCTCTCACTGTGATATCTATTACACACGATGCTGAACTTTCAGCTTCATGAGAAGACATGAAAAGGCTGTGGCTGTTCACCTATTTATTAAAGGTGAACAGGATAATGACAGATTTACACAGGTTAAGCAGAGAGAAGTGAAAGATTCAAAAACCAGGAAAACAGCTTTAAAGTTATGGGCAAATGATTCACAGGGGATGTAATCTTTCTGATCTTTCTAAGGTACGGTGTGGAGCACACTGCTCTAACATGATGAGGACTTCTAAACTGACTGCTGATTAGGCATCTCAGGGCTCAGGAGTAAAGTGGGAGATGAAACTGACTGCATTGGTTTACATATACTGGCATAGATTTAATAACTTCTTTCCTGCCTTAAGTAATTGGTACGATCCTATAATAATATCAAAAAAATGGCAAGGTGTCATGAAGAGGACATGTCAACAAATGGGATTGAAATTACATGGAGAGGAAGCACTGACTGGTAAATAAGATTGAAATTGGATTCAGACCCAGAGAAAGAACTTGTTGAAATAGAAACTGCATATCTGAGTGAGATTATACTCCTGAACTGTGGAACAGACTAATTATTTTATGTACCCGGGGGGGGGGGGGGGGGGGGGGGGGGGGGGGGGGGGGGGGGGTGGGTGGGGGGTGGGGGGGGTGGGGGGGGTGTGGTGGGTGGGTGGGGGGGGGGGTGGTCTTGTCACAAAAAACATGCCAAGAGCTCTCTCAGGGGTGCAGCAAACAGCTGGAGAAGATGGGAAATCTCACTGCCAAGTTATCCATCTAAGAAGAGGTCAACTCACTGTCAGGCAGTCTAATGAAATGCAGATAACAAGCTCCTTCCTGCTTCATAACAGGCCCAATTATATCATCCAACTTCCTTGTAACAAAAAAAACTGCAGATCTTGGAAAAACTAATTTATAAAAAGGAACTTGATTTAAATACCTGGATTGGGATGTATTAGCTACAGGGAGTGGTTGGATAGACTTGGATTGTTTTCTCTGGAATTACTGGAGGTTTGTAGGGAATTCTGATAGGAGTATATAAATTACGAGAGGCAGAGATAGTCAGTTTTGTTCCTAGGATTGAAAAAATTAATCAAATACTATGATCCCCAGGGATGATTGGGTTAATGTAGGTGTGCGTTTGATGGCTCTCGACCTGTACCCGTTGGAGTTTAAAGGATGAAGAGGATCTCATTGAAACTTACTGAAGAATGAAAGGCTTGGATAGAGTAGATGCAGAGAGAATGTTTCCACTTGTGGGAGAGTCTAAGACCAGAGGGCACAGCCTCAGAATAAAAAGACATGTAGCTTTAGAAAGAAAATGAGGATGAAATTTATTTCGCCAGAGGGTGATACAAATGTCTGTGGAGGCCAAGTTCTTTTTGTATTTTTAAAACGTGGAGGTTGACAAGTTCCTGAATTGCACGGGTGTCAAATGTTATGGAGGTAAGACAGGAGAATGGGGTGGAGAGGGAAAGATCGATCAGGCCATGACTAAATGGTGGAGTAGACTTGATGAACCGAAATACCTAATTCTGCTCCTTATGAAGATGATAGGGCCAAAGTTTAAGGGAGATGAGCAAGGCAGGTTTTTACACATAGGGTGGTGAGTGCCTGGTTGCACTGCCAAGGGTGGTGGTTCAGGCAAAAGCATATGATATAGTGACATTAAGAGACTTTTGTATAGGCATGTGGATACGCATGAAATTGAGGGATATGGATTATGTGCAACTCTTAAAGCCCTGTCCCACTGTACGATTCATTCAAGAGTTCTCCTGAGTTTTGCCCTGATACGAACTTTACGGTAATGGCCGCTCGTGGGTACTCGGGGCTCTCATGGACATTTTCAACATGTTGAAAAATTTTCATGAGTCATCCCGAGCTTACCCGCGTTTCCCGGTAGTGCCTCTCGTTAGTGTTACGAGACGCTAAGAGACGTCCCCGAGCTCCGACGTACCCGTCCGTTCATTCTACATGCTTACCACGAGTTTGATTTTTTTTAAAACTCGGGAGAGCAGTTGAATTAACTCATACAGTGGGATCAGGGCCCATATGGATATAAGAGTTGGTCTTGGGTATAAAATGTTTGGCACAGACATTGTCGGCCGAAGGACTGCTCTTGTGCGGTACTGTTCAATGTTCAAAATTACAGTAGCATTTTTATGAAATTTGGTAATCCATATAATTTCCCTCACAAACCAGTCTTTCAGATTCTGTGTGATTCATCTTCACCCAAATCCACAATTAGGCAGGAGGAAATGGTGTTGGTAGATTGATGGGACTAAAAGCTAAAAATCCCCAGGGCCTGAAGGTCTGCATCCCTGGGTACTTAGGGAAGTGGCTCTAGTATCGTGGATGCATTGGTGTTCATTTTCCAATGTTTATAGACTCAGGATGAGTTCCTGTGGATTTGGAGGGTAGCTAATGTTATCCCACTTTTTAAGAAAGGTGGGAGAGAGAAAACAAGGAATTATAGACCAGTTAGCCTGACATCGGTGGTGGGGAAGATGCTGGAGTCAGTCATAAAAGAATTAAATAGCGGCACATTTGGATAGCAGCAACAGGATCGGTCCAAGTCAGCATGGATTTACGAAGGGAAATCACGCTATGACTAATCCTCTGGAATTTTTTTTGAGGATGTTACTAGGAAAGTGAACAAGGGGAGCCAGTGGATGTAGTGTATCTGGACTTTCAGAAAGCATTTGATAAGGTCCCACATAGGAGGTTAGCGAGCAAAATTATGGGCACATGGTATCGCGGGTAGGAGTGCTGACATGGATAGAAAATTGGTTGCCAGACAGGAAACAAAGAATAGGATTAATGGGTCCTTTTCAAAATGGCAGGCAGTGGACTAGTGGGGTACCACAAGGCTCGATGCAGCTATTTACAAATATGCATGAATGTTTTTAGTTGATGGGATTCAAAGTAGATTAGCAAATTTTCAGATGAACACAAGCTGGGTGGGCAGTGTGAACTGTGAGGATGATACTTTGAGAAAAAGCAGGGTGACTTGGAAGATTGAGTGAGTGCGGCAGATGCATGGTGATGCAGGGTTAATTGTGGTACAATGTGAGGTTATCCACTTTGGTGCAAAAACAGGAAGGCAGATTTATTATTAAATGGTGTAAAGTTGGGAAATAGGGTGGTACAAACAGGATCTGGGGGTCCTTGATCATCAGTCAATGAGAGTAAGTCTGCAGGTACAGCAGGCAGTGAAGAAAACAAATGGCCATGTTGGCCTTCATAACAAGAGGAGTTGAGTATTGGAGCAGAAAAGAGGTCCTTCTGCAGTCTGTACAGGGCCCTTGTGAGACCACCTGTAGTATTGTGATGCAGTTTTGGTCCCATATTTGAGGAGGACATTCTTGCTATTGAGGGAGTGCAGCGTAGGTTTAAAGGTAATTCCCGGGATGGGGGACTGTCTATGTTGAGAGATGGAAGTGGCTGGGCTTGTATGGCACTGGAATTTAGACGGATGAGAGGGCATCTTATTGAAACAAAAAAATGATTAAGGGTTTGCACACGCTAGAGGCAGGAAACATGTTCCCGATGTTGGGGGTGTCCAGAAACCAGGGGCTATGTTTAACACTAAGGGGTAAGGCATTTTGAAGGGAAATGAGGAAAACTCTTTATCACACAGAGAGTTGTGAAGTCTGCATTCTCTGCAATGGAGGCCAGTTCTTCTGCTATACCTTTCAAAGGATAGCTTGATAAGGGCTCGTTAGGATAGCGGAATTCAGGGATAAGGAGACAGGGGTAATGAATTGCGGATGATCAGCCTTGATCACATTGATGGTGTGCTGGCTCGAAGGGCCGAATGGCTACTCCTGGACCTATTGTCCATTTTCTATTATGACAAAAAGTACGAGCAGGGGAGTGGGTCAATTTTTCTTGAAAGTTCTTTGACAGAAACACAATGTGCAGTATAGCTTCTTCTGTACTGAATTCTAATGATAATTTAGCTTGCAGTACCAGAGGCACGTTGTGTTGTCTGTGAGGGAGACATTGAATTTCTTATGTCAATAACACAAAGGCATCAATTGTCTTTGACTCCAGGTGTATCCTGTATATTTATTTTGGAGACCTTGAGAATTATTCATCTTATTCCGAAATAGGCTTACTAATAGGATTTCCCCATCATGGTTCCCCAGTTTTCCCCCTCTAGTTGGACCCATTCCATTTCTTCGTCCTCCCTGTCCTTCTTTTTACCGTCCCTCCTTTTCCCTTTTTTTTCCTCCGGTTTTTTTTTCCTCCTTCCTGTTCCAGTTGATCCTCCGGTTATTTTTGCTCCGTTTTTCCTTTGCCTTCCGTCTTCCGTTACTGTTTCAATCAAGTCAGCTCAGTGGTAAAAAAACCATGAGGGTTCCCAGCCAACATTCCATAGTTGATCGTATGTTTCAATCAGTCAGCAGAGTAGCCAGACTCCACCCAAAGGTACTAAATTATCATAGAGGAGGCATGTAAACATGATATTCAAGAAAGGAATGCTTGGAAGAAGTGCTAGGCATAAGGCAGAGAAAACTTCTCACAGTTGAGTGAGAGTTAAAGATAGTCAAAGGTTCTTTTTTTAAGAGGGAACTGCAGATGCTGGAAAATCAAAGGTAGACAAAATGCTGGAGAAACTCTGCGGGTGAGGCAGCATCTATGGAGCTAAGGAAATAGGCAAACGTTGCCTATTTCCTTCGTTCCATAGATGCTGCCTCACCTGCTGAGTTTCTCCAGCATTTTTGTCAACAGGTTCTTGTTGTTCTTTTGATGTGAGTTTTGAATGAAATGGGGAGTTGGAAATGTACAACTCCTCTGGTTTCTGGGTTTCGAGGAGCCAGAGTTTTTGAATGCAATGCAACCCTGTGTCCCCTCCTTTCCCAATCCAAACTATTTCCAGATTATGTTGCCGTAGACTTATATTTTTCAATGTGGATGGTTCTGTATTGGCTGCTCATAGTAAGGGTTTGCTCTAATAGGAGCCTTGAGCTTCCAGCCATCCCACTCCAGCCTGATGGGTCTTGGTAGTACCTGTCACGGTATCTGCTGGTTCCTCTGATGACCAGCCTGAGGTGTCATAGTCGGTTTGTTTCATTCTATTTAAGTATTTTCACCCGTGGGTCAATATAATTTGTGTTACCATTGAGTTTTCCTATTTAAGTACTGTTGATTGTTTTCTGTCCTTTGCTTGGTCTCTGATCTGGCTGTGTCTTGTACTCTGGTTCACATTTCCAATGAAAACTGACTTGTGTTTTTGACTACTTGTCTGATCGCTTGACTTTGATTCTTTTTGCCTTTATATAATTTGGACTGAACTTTGTATTGGTTTCTTTGAACCATGATTCATGGCCTTAATTCCTCTGCCCGTGTATTTTCTGGATCTTGACCCTGTGCCTGTTTTCCTGACCACAATTCCAGTAAAGCCTTTTTAAGTTTTAACTTTAGAGAAATAAGATGCAAAAATAAGCTTTGTGGCTTCAACCTATTCCTTTTTCGGTCATGCATTGATTATGTGAAAGTTGTGTGAAATGGATATAGTGTTGGTTCATATTCAAACAGATTGTAAAGTTTTGTCTTTTTAATGTATGACCCGAAATAAACTATTAATTCATTCATTTAACATTACTTCTTTCCTGTACCCTCTCTGCGCTTGAGTCTACTCTGCTCTTGTTATTACCACAACTCCATGAAGCTCTGACATAAGCTTGTGACTAGCATTTCACACCTTCCAGCCAGACGAAGACAAAGAACAAGGAGACGAAGGACAAAGGACAATTATTGTCACACATACACCAATTTGTGCAGTGAAAATTGAGTGCCATTGCAGCACACAAATAAAAATAAATACATTTAGAATTTAACGTTAAACATTAAAAACATCCCCCCCCCCCCACGCGCGGAATCAACGTTTCCCACTGTGAGGGAAGGCAGCAAAGTTCAGTCCACTTCCTTGAAGTTCACCCCGTGGTTGTGGCCTATTGAGGCCTTCGCAGTCACAGCTTATGGCGGCCTGATGTTTCAGGCCCTGCTCACCGGATGATGGAACTCCGGCATCGGAACAGAAGAACACTCTCAGAACGGCTTGGAGTTTGAATCGTCTGCTTCCTACGCTGATACCGCGGCTCTCGAAAGTCCACAGGCCGCGCTGGGCAGAGCTTACCCCAGGCTCCACCGAGAGATCCGCAGGCTCCCGCGTTGCTAAAGTCAGCGCCGCCGTGGCCGAAAGCTCCAACAGACCACAGCTTAGCTCCACGATGTTTTAAGTCGGCAGTCCAGTCACACCCGGAGCTCCACACGGCGACCCGGTGTAAGGCATCGCCCCGCTCTCGCGCGATGGTACCTATAGTGCTGAAAGCTGCAGCTCGAAGCTTGTACCGGTGTCCGGACACAGGAAGGCCATGCCAAATCCAAATGGTAGGTGTGCGCGAGGAGGGGGCGATGATGCGGCTCGGAAGGAAAAAAGCATCCTTGCCCAGGTGAGGGACTGGAAAAAAACGGTTTCTCCCCCCTTCCCCCCATCCCCCAGAAAAATTGGAAGACTAAAAGGCCTCCAAAACAAAAAACTTATTAACAATTTTTGTTTTTAAAGGGTGAAGAACGAACAGCTGCAGGCACAGTGAGCTAGCCACACACTATGGCGCCACCACTCGACACATTACAAGCTTCAAGGACATATTGTTAATCTCAACAATCTCAGAAAATCTCACAAACACATTTTACAGCATCTTTTACCTTTGGTAATTACAAATAATTATTTCTGCATCTCCATTGACACCTCCTCCAGAATGACTTAATTTTATTATTCACCAGCCTGATAACTAAGAGGGATTCAGCAAGCTGAAACATAAATTTTGCCCTCCTCACTTCACCATCCACTTCACACTTCACACACACTTATTAGTCATCACACTTCTTCCTTTCAGGACAGCAACTGGTTTGTCCACACCTGTTTCTGCTTCTAATGACGTGCATGGCCAGTCCACCTCCATGTGCAGTATTTGGTGGCATTGCTTATATGTTCTTGATTACACGGTACTTGCAAGTCTTCATTTGATATTGTTCTGGGCTAAAAAGATGTAGAGAATCTTCTGCTGGCAGATTATATGAGATGAAAACAGTTTGGATGTATCAAACTATGTCAAAGGTCTGTTTAAATTGAACCTGCTCATGGTTTTGTTCAATTCTGTTCTAGCTGCCCTGCTGGTGCCAACATCCTGGCTAATGGTGCTGCCCAGGCTCATGAATGTGGTTCACTGTCCATATTGATTGTGTTGAAGCAGTGTTAATAGGTCATAAATCTAAGTCATTCAGCACTTAATTTTCAGTTCAATTTCATGGCTTTCCCTGAAAACGCATTGAGATCAGTTACTTTTTCTTGTATGCAGTGTGGCTATGTGAGGAAAGTTTAGTTACATTTTGAAGTCAAGATCTTCGGGGGTGAGATAAGATGGTCTATAGATGCCAGTAAGCATAGCTTCTGTTGTAGACAGTACATTACCCCTATGATGGATACTGAGAGTATTGCAGACCCGACAACATTTCTGTTTGGATATCATCATTCGGGAGCTTGATCGCTCCGACTGCGGATACTTCGACTGCCTGACTGTGGGAGGAAAGGAGGAAACGAAGATTTTATTTTGTATTTATTTATTTGCGTTTATTAATTATACAGTTATTGTACCGCCTTCAATTTTGACTTTTTAGCTTTGAATTAGAAAAGAAAAGAGAGAAGAGGCAATAGAAAGAAGAAAAAGTGAGATGTGCAATAGATGGGACCCCACAGACTACCATAGTAGTGTAGCCAAAGAGTGGGTAAAAGAAAGAAAGAAGAGAGGTGGAATAGAAAAAAAAGGACAAAGAGAAAAAGAGAGAAAAAAGTGGTGGTATACCTCTACTCTACGTCCCTCCCCATAGTGCCACCTCACCCAACCCATAGTTCTAGATTTAAATCCAAGAGTTGTGTTGCGCTATACTATCCTTGTAAGAAATGGTGAAGGGTGTCCATGTCTTGGAAAAAATGATGATCTGGCTTTTCTGCCAAACAAGTCTAATATTTTCAAGATGTAATCATGTCTCGGACATGTTTTATAATCAATATATCTCAAGAGTAGGGAACTAATGTATGTTTCCCAAAATTTAAGTATTTTGTTTTTTCATTCAAAACCGTTGTTATCAGGCCATAATTAAGGAAACGTCTTTTGAAATAGTGATAGCTCAGAGCAGGCTTCTGATGTACTAGAGTGATCAGTTCCATTATCGGGATCCAATTTATATTTTTAGTGTTTTAAAAAAAAAAAAATTCAAAAATTCCTCTCCAGAAATTATGTAACTTTATACAAGAGGCAAATGGTTATAGTTGCTTCCTGAAGGAGTATATTTATCACAAATAGGAGAAAGTAACATTTGGAAAAATCTTTTTCAGTTTAAGACTTTGAATAATTGAGTCTGTGCAGTATTTTATATTGAATTAACAAATGCCTAACATTAAGAGAACAGTTGTGTATGTATAGTAAGGCTTTCCTCCCATCTGTCTTAAAACATTTTTAGGCCAAGTTCATCTTCCCAAGCTCTTCTAAATTACTTCTGATGATGGGTTTTGTTTGTATTTTTGTAAAAAGGGTATTTATACAGATATGATATTAACTTGTTTTGAATCCGAGTTTCAATTTTTACATTTCGTGTGCTGGGTAGAAGATAATACACAATTTGCCTTTCATCACACTGCACTGTGGGTGGATGTTTATGTTATAATTTTTATGTAGTTGTGGTCTTACTGCTCTTTTGATAATGACTTATGGCAAATCAAATTCATTTGTACTGTATGTTCATACATACTTGGCTAATAAATTATTTTGTATCTTGTATCTTGCATATGTGAAATATGTTACATAGAGCCATAAAGTCTATGGTCTTTCCAAAAAAACATCTCCAAGAACACTATCAGTTGTTTGTGATGTGCACTAGACCATTGATCTTAGGCATTACTTTGCTCGGCACAGACAAAATGCAACGCTGCACCAGAGATTGAAATATTGAGTGCTTCTCTTTCATATGATAATTCCACAGAGTGCTACTGTGTCAATTCCTCCCCCCCCCCCCCCCCCACCCCCCCCCTCCCCCCCCCCCCCCCACCCCCCCCCCCCCCCACCCCCCTCGCGTACCACTGCCTTGCAATTTTATTAAATGTATTCATTTTTTAGAATCTGGGTTTCACTAGCAAAATAATTTATTATTGTTGAAATGTCTCAATAATATTGAAAAGATGATGGCATCCCATGTTCTTGAACTACTGCAGTCATTCTGATGGCAATGTCTCAAGATGCTTTTGACTTGGAGAGTACCGGGATATCAACCAAGAGACAATAACAAGTGGCAAGATCTTCTGTGTTGGAACAGGTGAAACTAGAAAAGGGTTTGTGAGAAGCTGTTATTTTAGATTGGCCAAATAACTACTGTGCAGTTGGGGGAAACATAGCAGTCCCTGTGCTGTTGGTGGAGAGAATAATAGTTTAGTCCAAGAGAATTCCATCACACTCCTGACCTGTGCTCTGTAAATGGTGTAGGTTAGGCAGTGAGACCCTGAACAGAGAGAACCTAGCCTCTAACATGATCTTGTAGCCACAGTTTTTGGGAATTCTGGTCACTTATTGTTCCGGCTGAGAATGGTGACGCAATTAAATGTCGAGGTAGATGGTTAGAATCCTCATGTTGGAGATAGCCATTTTGTAACTGTTTTATGGTGTGAATATGAATGACCCAATTATTACCTCTGCTGCTTGTAGACATGTGCTGTGCAACTGTAGATTGCATTGAACATTGCGCAAGCATCAGCCAACATCCCAACTTCCAATCATGCACTAGAGGGAACATCATTGATGTTGAAGTGGGGTGCAAGGCCACTAAATTCAAGTGCAGTTTCCTACCACTTCAAGCAGGGTGCAAGACCAACCAAATTCAAGTGCAGTTTCATACCACTTCAAGCAGGGTGTTCAAGGCCACCGAATTCAAGTGCAGTTTCGGCCACTTCAAGCGGGGTGCAATGGCCACGAATTCATGTGCAGTTTCCTACCACTTCAAGCAGGGTGCAAGGTCACCAAATTCAAGTGCAGTTTCATACCACTTTAAGCAGGGTGCAAGACTACCAAATTCAAGTGCACTTTCATACCACTTCATGCAGGGTGCAAGGCCAACAAATTCAAGTGCAGATACCTACCATTTCAAGCTGGGTGCAAGGCCACCAAATTCAAATGCAGTTTCATACCATTTCATGCAGGGTGCAAGGCCACCAAATTCAAATGCAGTTTCATACCATTTCATGCAGGGTGCAACACCACATTCAAATGCAGTTTCATACCATTACAAGCAGGGTGAAACCATCATAAAACCACCATAAAAACCAGACTAAACGCCACAAAACACCACATAAACACCACACTCAGCGTTCAGTATACATTTAGTGTCTTCAGTTGATTCACAGCTCAGACAGAGTGATGCTTCTCCCTCCCCCATCTTGCAGAGACAGCCACACCAACACTTTCCTAGATTTATAATCCCTCTACCCACCCATCAGAGGGGGCATGGCCTTCATGGCATGATTGACAGGAGAGAGATTCTTTTTTTTTAACACTAATAACACTTTTATTTTTCATTGATGGGACAAATCATCTGCACCTGATGAGTGGGAGGGGGACTGAGTAAGATGGCCAAAAATCATAACCATAAGTGGTAGCGTTTTATCTAAAATCAATATAACCATATAACCATATAACAATTACAGCACGGAAACAGGCCCTCTCGGCCCTTCCAGTCCGTGCCGACCATTTGTTTTCCCTAGTCCCATCTACCTGCACTCAGACTATACCCCTCCATTCCCTTCCGTCCATATACCTATCCACTTTACTTTTAAATGTTAAAATCGATCTTGCCTCCACACTTCTGCTGGAAGCTGATTCCACACAGCCACCACCCTCTGAGCAAAGAAAGTTCACCCTCACGTTACCTCTAAACTTCTGTCCCTTAATTCTCATGTCATGCCCTCTTGTTTGAATCTTCCCTACCCCTCAATGGGAAAAGCTTATCCACGTCAACTCTGTCTATCGCTTTCATCATTTTAAAGACCTCAATCAAGACACCTTAACCTTCTGCACTCCAAAGAATAAAGACCTTAACTTGTTCAACCTTTCTCTGTAACATAGTTGCTGGAAACTCAGGCAATATTCTAGTAAACCCCTCTGATTTACTCTCTCTATTTTGTTGACATCCTTCCATATACTTAGGCAACCAAAATTGTACACCATACTCCAGAATTGGTCTTACCAATGCCTTGTACAATTTTAACATTACTTCCCTACTCCTATTATTCAATGCTACTTGATTTATAAAGGCCAGCACACCAAAGGCTTTTCTTTACCACCCTATCTACATGCGATTCCACCTTCAGGGAGCTATGCCACAGTTATTCCTAGATCTCTCTGTTCCACCAGCATTCCTCAATTCCCTTACCATTTACCATGTACGTCCTATTTTGATTTGTCCTGCCAAAAATGTAGCACTTCACACTTATCAGCATTAAAACTGCATCTGCCATCTTTCAGCCCACTTTTCCAAATGGCCCAAATCTCTCTGTCGACTTTGAAAATCTACTTCATTATCCACAACACCACCTATCTTAGTATCATCCTGCATACTTACTTATCCAATTTTCCACCCCATCATCCAGATCATTGATGTACACTGAAAACAACAGTGGACCCAACACAGAGCCCTGAGGCAACCCACTGGTCACCGGCTTCCAACCTGACAAACAGCCATCCACCATTACTCTCTGACAATCTCCCATTCAGCCACTGTTGAATCCATCTTGCTACTCGCCATTAACACCCAAAGATTGAACCTTCTTAACCAACCTTCCATGGGGAACCTTATCAAAGGCCTTACTGAAATCCATATAGACAACATCCACTGCTTTACCCTCATCAATTTCTAGTAACCGCTTCAAAAAATTCAAGAAGGTTTGTCAAACATAACCTTCCAGGCACAAATCCATGTTGACTGTTCCTGATCAGACCTCGTTTATCCAGATGCTTATATATATTTATCTCTAAGTATCCTTTCCATTAATTTGCCCACACTGACATCAAACTAACAGGTCTATAATTAGTAGGTTTATTCTTTGAACCCTTTTTTAAACAATGGAACAACATGCGCAGTACGCCAATCCTCCAGCACTATTCCCGTTTCTAATGACATTTTAAATATTTCTGTCATAGCTCCTGCTTATTTCTACACTAACTTCCCCCAATGTCCTAGGGAATATCCTGTCAGGACCTGGAGACTTATCCACTTTTATATTTTTCAAAAGTGTCAGTACTTCCTCCTCTTTGAATCGCATAGTTTCTTACAGCTACTTACTTTTTTTCCCTTACTTCACAGAGTTCAATAATCCTTCTCCTTGGTGTAATACGAAGGAAAGAAATTGTTCAATATCTCCCCCATCTCTTTTGGCTCTGCAGATAGTGTCCATTCTGGCTCTCTAATGGTCCAATTTTATCCCTTGTTATCCTTTTGCTATTAATATAGCTGTAGAAACCCTTTGTATTTACTTTCAACTTTCTTGCCAAAGCAACCTCATATCTTCTTTTAGCCTTCCTAATTTTATTTCTTAAGATTCTTTTTACATTCTTTATACTCCTCTAGCACCTCATTTACTGCATGCCTCCTATAATTATTGTAGATATCTCTCTTTTTTTCGAAACAAGTGTCCAATTTCCCTTGAAAACCATGGCTCCTTCCAATTTTTACTATTTCCTTTCAACCTAACAGGGACATAAAGATTCTGTACTCTTACAATTTCCCCTTTAAATGTCCTCATTTCTCTTCTACATCCTTCCCATAAAACAAAGTGTCCCAATTCACACCTTTTAAATCCTTACGCATTCCCTCAAAGTTAGCCTTCTCCAATCAAAAATCTCCACCCTAGAGGTCCAGTTTGACTCTCTCCATAATTATATTGAAAACTAATGGTATTGTGATCACTGGTCCCGAATTGCTCACCAACGCATACCTCCGTCACCTGACTTGCCTCATTTCCTAACAGGAGGTCCTGCACTGCCCCTTCTCTGGTCGATACCTCTATGTACTGCTGCAAAAAACTATCCTGCACACATTTTACAAACTCCAAACCATCCAGCCCATTTACAGAATGTGTTTCCTAGTCTATTTTTGGAAAATTGAAATCTCCCACAATCACTACCCTGTGCTTACTACTAATATACAGTGCAAACAGGAAGTTGTCAAGTTTAGACTTTCAATCATTTGCCATTTGTTACAAAACCACCACCCAACCATTTGCTGTGCTTTATTTCAAACCAACACCACCAACCATTTGCTGTGCTTCATTTTCATTTCAAACCAACCACACCAACCCTTTATGTTGTGCTTCATTTCATTTCAAACACCACCACCAACCATTTGCTGTGCTTTATTTAATTTCAAACCGACCACCACCAACCATTTGCTGTGATTTTATTAATTTCAATCCAATCACCACCAAACATTTGCTGTGCTTTATTTCATTTCAAACCAGCACCACCAAACCATTTGCTGTGTTTTATTTCAAAACAAACCGCCACCAAACATTTGCTGTGCTTTATTTCAAACCAACCACCCTGCCAACCATTTGCTGTGCTTTATTTCAAACCAACCACCACCAACCATTTGCTGTGCTTTATTTCAAACCAAACACATTTTCATGTTCATACCACATTCAGGGCACTCAAGGTCAATAAAACCATATTCACAGTTTAGTAGCCATGTGTTCAGTGTTATTCACAGCTCAGACTGAGAGATGTGATCCTCTCGCTCCCCATCTTGCAGAGACTGACTGAGGCACAAAACTTCTGGGTTTTATCGTCCCTTAGGAAGGGGCGTGGCATTCAGGAGAGAGAATCTCAACATTTTTTAAACACTAATAACTCTTTTATTTTTAATCGATGGGAAAAATCCTCTTGTCCTGAGCAGCGGAGGGGGACTCTGAGTAAGATGGCCAAAATCACAGCCCTAAATGGCAGCGATTCTTCTAAAATATATATACAGAACAGGAAGTGGTCAAGATCAGACTTTTAGTAATGTAGATGATACCATCTATTACTGGTTTCTCTTGATTGCTATTGACTTCAATATTACCAGTTCCTTCATACCATACTTAGTCAAGTGCTGCCGTGGTGTGCAAGGGAAGTAAAGCTAACTTCACTTTCAGAACCCAGCTCATTGGTCCATGTTATGATACATTGTGATACAATAGAACTTTATTCATCCCAGGAGGGAAATTGGTTCTGCCACCAGTCATAAAGCACATGAATACATGAAACATGGAATGAATGTGACGAGTGGAAAGGATTGGGGATGTGCAAAGATTGGGGAGAGGGAGGGGGGGGGAGGGGAGGGGAGGTGGGGAGTCTGTCTATCCCATGACAGAAAGGGAAGGAGGTGTACAATTTGATGGTCACAGGGGAAAATTGATCTCTTGTGGTGTTCTGTACTGCCTCTGGGTGGAACCAGTCTGTTGCTGAGATACTCCCCTCAGGTTGACCAGTGTGACCAGTTAGACCAAGGCAGTCTTACGATCTGGAGCTGAATAGTGTGAGAACATTGTTAAATTGTTACAGTTGAATCACTCTGACAAGGAAGTTACCAGTAATTTTATAAAGGAGTTGTGAAGCAAAATTGATTTCCCAAAAGTCTGCAATAGCTCTCTGAAATGAGAGCCTAAATGTAAAAGTTGAATTACAGAGCTTTTTATTGCCATTGGATGTGTATCTTAGCTCGGGCTCTGCAGCTGAACAGAGTTCCTCCTAAGCTTCAAAACTGACATGCAGCCTCCTATGGCACAGCTTTGGAGAAAAGTGCTCCGTCAGTAAATCTTATTGGATATGTTGTGCTCTGTTTCGATGCTCCCGGTTTAATTAGATTTCTCTCATTGTTCTCCAAATTTTCTTGATTTACAGAGAGTAGGATTCCCATTGAAAAGCTAATTCAGATCTTGGCTCCATTATTCTATTGAAATAGAATGCTATCCAAGGTTGTACAGGTTGAAGAAGAAATCTTGGTCATATATAAATTAAAATATTTGACAATAATTTCATGTGTCTAAGGGCACGGGCAAAATATTCTGCAAGTTATCTTTACAAAGTTTTTATTGAATTTGTGCAGGTAAACAACAACTATTAATCACTCTCAAATGATGGTCCCAGAAGTCAGAAAACTTGTGATTAGCTCATCCTCAATTAGTTGTGCGTGTTCACCATTTTAAGCTGATTGAGTAGAATTTCTACTGGGGTACTTCTTCAGTTAATCTGAGTGCACATGACCCCTTCAGTCATCCTTCCTTGCTTACAAGCATGCATTTACAAAGCTTTGTGTTATCCTGTACTGAAGATCTCTGATGTCAAAGCATGTAGTAATCTCAAACTGTGAAGTAACAACATTCTTAGGTACACATCAGGTCAGTATCTCTTTCTGTCATCCTTCTCTTGAAATAGTATTTAAAGTCAAAAAGCTAGTACAGTAAATCAATGTTTCTCTTCCCCCATTCACTTGTAGTTGCTGAGAAACAATTACCTAGTCAGTCAAGGAATTCTGGGACTATACTTTGTGTCCACCGGCTTAAGAAAGGGGAAACAAATAGTTAGTGTTCCTGTTCCTAATTTCCATACTATGTTAACTGTTAGAAAATGAGCCCAGGCTTTCCAGTCCATGACTTATGTTTGAAAGACATTTTCATGGTAGCCCAAAGTAGTTTTCGATAGGTTATTTGATTTTAAATTGACGGACAAAAGATTCAAAGGAATGGGAGAATTTCAGTCTGGCACTCACTACCTGCAAGGATACTGGATATAGAGTGAGCCAGGACATTCAAATGAAAACCAGAGCAGCATTGAGGGGAAATAATTGCAGGGCTGTTGAAAAAGAATGAGGAATTGGATTGGTCTTCAAGGTGTCAGCGCAAATTCATTAGACTCCTTTTATGCCATAATAATTCTATGATTATATAATGAGATTGCATTAGCAAAATTATTGAATGGGTTCTATCACAAAATTATAATACCAATTTAATCTGATTTATTCAACCCAGCAAAATATTAGTGTTGTGGCGGTCCCTGGGGGGTAGGCCACTCCTTGGATCATCCCCCTCGCTGATTGAGGGACAGGGGCGTTGGCCTGCCACGGGGTTAGCTGTGGTCACTCCCTTGAGCTAGAGATAAGAGTGTCGGTGTGTGTGTACTCAAGCTGCAACAATAAAAAAACTTCTTTTGAATCCGCCTGGCGTCCGGTCTTTTCCTGACCTTGACCAGGCCACTACAGTGTTATTAAATTTCCCAGCATGGTCAACCTTTTAAGATTTCTTTGAATGTGTTTACAACCAGCTGCCATAAAGAATTAAGGGGCTGTCCCACTGCGGCGACCTAATTGGCGAGTTAAGAAGAGTTTGCCCTTGACTCATACTCGCAGCATGGTCGACACGAGGACTTTGTAACTCTCCTTCATGCTCAAGAGTAGTCCCCGCATACTCGAGGCCTAGGTCTAGGTAATTCTAGGTCGCGGCGTATTTTTCAACATGCTGAAAAATGCCCACGAGTAAAAAAAGGTCGCCATGGGAAAAATCTATATATTTTTTACTTGTAGGTTTAATATAAGTAGGTCGGAGTAGGTCGGCATGTTATTCGTAGGTAATCGAAGGTAGTCAAAGGTATTCAAAGGTAGTCGTAGATAGTCTTCAACATAGTCGAAGGAGATTGAAGGAGGTCGTCTTCACTCTCCACTATTCGGTGTCAAATTTTAACGAAGCTAGTCAAAGCTACTCGAAGCTAGTCTTCAATATAGTCAAAGGAGGTCGAAGGAGATCTTCTACATCGTCGAAAGAGGTCTGCAACATGACACTTTTTCAAACTCTCCTAAACTCTTCTAAACTCGCCAATTAGGTTGCCGCAGTGGGACAGCCCCTTTAGTGGGAGGATTTGCTATAAATCAGCACATCGGTTGTGTAAATAGAGGATGTGATTACAGGCAGGCAGGATCCATCACTAAAATAGGGCAGGGGGTACTTCATAATTAAAAAAAGCTGGCAAAAAAACCATGAACATTTTTTTCCCAGGAAGGAAAAATCAAATCCTAGATGGCATAGCTTTAATGTGCAAGGGTCAAAGTTTCAACGAGATGTGCAGGGAACGTTTTTTACTGTGAGGGTGGTGAGTGCCTGGAAATGCAATGATGGGTGTCGTGGTGGAGGCAGATTTAATGGTGGCATTTAAACGATTTTTTGATAGGCACATGGATGTGTGGGATGGAGGGATATAGATTGTGCAGACAGATACAGTGTGCTCCATAATGTTTGGGACAAAGATCCATCATTAATTTATTTGCTTCTGTACTCCACAATTTGTGATTTGTAATTTAAAAAAAAAAAATCACATGTGGTTAAAGTGCACATTGTCAGATTTTATTAAAGGCCAATTTTACACATTTTGGTTTCACCTTGTAGAAATTACAACTGTGTTTATACATAGTCCCCCCATTTCAGGGCACCATAATATTTGGACACATGGCTTCACAGGCATTTGTAATTGCTCAGGTGTCTTTAATTGCCTTCTTAATACAGGTATAAGATAGCTCTCAGCACCTAGTCTTTCCTCCAGTTTTTCCATCACCTTTAGAAACTTTTATTGCTGTTTATCAACATGAGGACCAAAGATTGTGCCAATCAAGTCAAATAAGCCATTATGATTGAGAAACAAGAATAATGTGAGAGAAAAGCAGGACCTCCAGGGTGGTTATCTCTGGTTCACTTTCAGTTCCTTGTGCTGGTGAGGGCAGGAACAGGGAGATGGAGGATCTGAATATGTGGTTGAGGAGCTGGTGCGGGAGGCAGGGATTTGGAATCTTAGACCATTTTGATCTGTTTTTGGGGAGGGAAAACGTACAAAAAAGGACGAGTTGCACCATAACCAGTCCCTGCAAACGGTACTGTTTTAACCAGTCCTGCAAACATGTACTGTCCCTGCCTGCTTCAAAGTCTCCACTATTGTCCCTGAAACCAAAAAGGCAAGGATTACTTGTCTTAATGAGTACAGCTGTCGCACTGACCTCTGTAGTCATGAAGAATCTCAAAAGGCTTGTGCTGGCCAAGCTGAACAATATCACAATCCCCCTGCTGGATCCTATGCACCTCTGTCAAGCTTCTCAAGTTTGCGAATGACACAACCCAGATTGGACTGATCCAGGATGGGGAGGAGTCTGCCTACAGACAGGAAGTGTCACAGCTGGCATCCTGGTGGCATTGTAACAACCAAGAGCTCAATGCTCCTAAAACAGTGGAATTGATTGTAGGCTTTAGGAGAGCTCCCCCTCCCCTCACCCTACTCACCATCAACAACACCACAGTCACATCTGTGGAGTCTTTTAAGTTCCTGGGAACCATCATCTCCAAGGACCTTAAGGGGGGGGGGGGGGGGGGGGGGGGGGGGGGCTATCATTGACTCCACAGTCAAAAAGGCACAACAGGACTTCCGGTGGCGCCATGGATAGCAAGCAGGCGCCCGTTTTAGCTCTGCTCCTTAAATGCGCTAAAATGCACTAAAACGCATGAAAGGGAAAACGGACCGACTTAAAAATACTTACCGGCAAATACCCGACGTCGCGTAAGTGACGTCATCAGAAATTGCCATATACCGACTAGATACCGGTATTTGTGAATGAATAAACTGACTATACCAACTCCACCTCAGACAAGACAAAGAACCCGGCTGCAGGTTCGTCAAGAGCTAGAGAAAGTAATCTCTGAAGAATCTGAAGGAGAAGGACTTATTTCTACTATGAAGAAAATATAAAAGAACAATCTTTAAGACAAGCCCAAGCAAAGGACTTTGGTGATATATCTGACAAATCAGCTGGGAAAGCTAGAAACAAGAATGGATGTAGGAATAAGGAAATTTGTGGAAAAATTGACACTCTACATGATCGCAGTGAAGAGGTAAACACCGTTTTGCAAGAAGAAATCAAACAGGTTGAAGAAGATCATAGCAAAATGTTAGTACCCATTCTCCTCACTTCAAAAAAACAAAACAAAGCTTTCAAAGAACTGGAAGTTACTACTACCGTGTCTGACACAATGCAAAGAATGAAGGAAGACCTAGACCGTGTTTCTGGGCCAACTGGCCAGAATGACCGACAAATGGTTAGATCTTGAAGCCCGGTCCAGACGGCAAAATGTAAGAATTGTTGAAGTGAAAGAAGGGAAGGAAAGTGGAAAAGACCCTCGAATTTTCACTGCCCAACTTACTTCAACAGGTATTTAATCTGCCTGAGAGTCCTAAAGTTGATCTAGCACATCGAGTCCAGAGAGCCCGATCAGGGGTTGGAGCCCCACGAAGACAGATTATTCTTAAACTAAACGACATAGCTGTTCTTGAAGACATCATGAAGAAAGTGACAACCACAAGAACCCTGATGTTTGAAGGAGAAAACATAAGATTCTTCAGAGACTATCCAGCAAAGGTGGTCAAGAAGCAAGCACTTTTCACAAAGACACGTTTTTTATAATTAAAGACATTCCAGGCCTGAGATATGGAATAATGTATCCTGTCAAATTAAGGGTCACATATGAAAGTTCGGAGCATTTCTTTATTGACGCAGAAGATACATTCAAATATGCGCAAGATTTAAAAGAAAAGACCGTAAAGGATAAGTAGAATGCCAAGGCTCTGTATGATTATTGAACTCTCAGTGAACCCGTTTGCTAAACCGCATGTTTAATGTACACCTTTTATATGTAATTATAAGGGGTAAACTGATAGAATATGTTTCTTTACATAAAAATATATATAAAAGCAGCAAATAAGATGGCCGACAAACTCACATACGTTCAAGTCTACACACATTCCAATCTATCTCTGATAAGTGTAAGTGTATAGATTGTTCAAGGACCTCGTGTTTATCAAGAGAAGGTTCATGATTCTTCAATTACGCAGCTTTGAAAACAATTTAAACCGATGGTGACGTTATAACATTTTAAGAGAGAGAGAGATGAGAGAGAGAGAGAGAGAGAGAGAGAGAGAGAGAGAGAGAGAGAGAGAGAGATGAGAGAGAGAGAGAGAGAGAGAGAGAGAGAGAGAGAGATGAGAGAGAGAGAGACGAGAGAGAGAGATTGAGAGAGAGGAGAGAGAGAGAGAGAGAGAGAGAGAGAGAGAGAGAGAGAGAGAGAGAGAGAGAGAGAGAGAGAGAGGAGAGAGAGAGAGAGAGAGAGAGAGAGAGAGAGAGAGAGAGAGAGAGAGAGAGAGAGAGAGAGGAATGTGTTTAATATACGAATATCAATAAGTAATAAATTATGTTCATTAAAAATTGGGTATTTAAATAGTAAAATACCCACTTAGACCTAGTTATAAGAAGAAATGTAATCCTCTTAGAGAAAATTATTCAGTCTGACTTTGTTTAACATATCAATACCAATAAGCAAAATGTTTGTTAATTTAAATACGGTATTTAAATAGTAAAAACCTATTTAGACCAAGCTATAAGATAAATTACTTACAGTACTTGTTCTATTTTCTTTCTGTTCACATAACATTCTGTTTTGTCCGGTTTTTCCTTTCTGTAATATCATTTCGTAAGGGGCGGAGCTAAATGTAATTAACACCTATGGAAGCTCACCTGAAATTTCCCACCAGGGGGTGGACACACACAGTATCCTTAAACACTAGGGGTTTTTTTTGTAATATTTACGTCATTTAGCACTTTTTTCGCTTTTTCTTCATATGGCACTTTTTCTTATGATTAACCGGCAGGGTTCTGAAATTGGGATCACCCACCGAACACCCAGAAGGTTGATTTATTCTGTTGCACCATCTGAAACAAGGGAATCCATTAAGCTATAATGCAAGACGACCCTCTGAAGAAAACTGGAGGAATTACTTTTTGTAGCTGGAATATTAGGGGCGTTAACAAGTCAATTAAAAGGGGTAAATGCTGATATAATATTTTTACAGGAGACGCACCTTAAAGATCACGCTCAGACCAGGCTGAAGGCTAACTGATCGGTCAAATATATCATTCTTATCTCTCCAAATCCAGAGGCACTGCAATTATAATCTGTAAAGGGCATACCATTTAAAAAAACATAAAACACCATAGCAGACAAAGATGGTAGGACACATCATAGTTTCTGGGCAGATATATTCTACCCCACTTGTTATGGTAAATATCTATGCTTCCAACTTTGATAATCCACAATTTTTAAATAAAATTTTGAATATAATTTCAGACTCCACCCAGCAAAACCTGATAATGGGGGGAGATTTCAATTGTGTTCTGGATCAATACTTGGAATAAATCCTCACAACAAAAGAAATATAAGACAAAATCAAAATCAGTGAACTTTTAAATATGTATATAATACAAATATAACAGATGTATGGAGGATTGCAAACCCATCCGGAAGAGAATACTCCTTTTACTCATCAGTACATAAAAACTTATACATGTATTGATAATTTTCTAGTGGACATTAAACTAATACCTTTCACAACTAATCACAAATACCATAATAGTACTATTTCGATCATTCCCCGCTAACCTTCTTCTTAAAACTAGAAGTTTAATAAAAAATCATTCTGGAGGTTTAATCCTCAAATACTAAATAACCCAGATTGTTGTAAATAATTTAAAACAACAGATGGAACTCTTTTTTGAGACCAATGATACTCCAGGTATTTTGCCCTCGTTATTATGGGAATCTTTTTTAAGACTTTTGTTAGAGGTTCTATCATTTCATATCAAGCATATCAAAACAAAAAGAATAGGATGAAACAATTGCAACTAGAAGAACAGATCAGACAACTTGACTCAGAAAACGCGATAGATCGACTATGGATAAACATAATAAGATAGCAGTATTAAAATATAAGCTAAATCAAATCCTCTCTGCAAGAGTTATCAGATTATTTCAAATTACTAAACTGGAAAATTTTGAATTCGGCGACAAACCACACGAACTTCTAGCACGCCAGTTGAGAAAAGTTGAAAAGGACCATAATATTCAAAAATCAAATCAGATAAAGGTGAATTGGTAACACTTCCTAAAGACATTAATGAAAGATTTTCCCAATTCTATCAAGATTTATATACATCCAAAATATCAACAGAAAGGAGAAAAATTACAAACTTTCTTGATAACTGTAATCTTCCGACACTTAATCCAGTGGAACAAGATGAATTAGGAGCACAGATTTCAATTAAAGAAATAGAAGAGACAATCAATTCATTGAAGAAAGGCAAA
Organism: Okamejei kenojei; assembly: GCA_035221665.1. Classification (NCBI taxonomy): domain Eukaryota; kingdom Metazoa; phylum Chordata; class Chondrichthyes; order Rajiformes; family Rajidae; genus Okamejei; species Okamejei kenojei. Next base: position 35,007,575 of record CM069140.1, read on the forward strand.
ACACCAGGACCAGACGGGTTTAGTAACGGACTTTATAAAAGATTTTACGAGATAATTTCCCCGCGTTTATACAAGCATTTAAAGAAAAGACATTACCACAAACACTAGCTGAATCAACTATCACACTTATACCCAAAAAAGATAAAGATCTGGAAGACCCGGGAGCATACAGATCAATCGCCCTGTTAAATACAGATCAGAAAATATTAGCTAAAACTTTGGCAAGAAGATTAAGTAAATCCGTTAATAAATTAATACAGTTGAATCAAACTGTATTTATACCTGTAGCGCTTCTTTGCCCTTTACATGAGCTGTGCCCCCCAGGTTCATAAACTTTAATAGGTGTTAGTTAACCCTTAATTTAAGTATTTATGCACTCTTTAAATTTGGACAATAGGGCACCCTGAATTTCAATATTAAATGATATACCTTACTGTAGAAACAGTTAATATAAATCAACTGACAAACTATGTTCCAATGAATTATCTTCACATTTATTCTATTAATTAACATTCAAAAATTATGTTGGTCAGGGATATACAAAATAGAATACCAATAACCAAAAATATGGTGTTTTACTGATGTTTCGCACACAGATATTCAAACAACACCACTCAATAAATCCAATGTTTTTATAGTACCTTTCAGTATTAATTACTATGTGGCCCACACACTTCACTCACAACAAGCCGGCAGCAAACATGAAAACAAAACAAGAATAAACCCCACGTTGCAGGCCTGGTCGAAGCTGTAGGCGTCGCGGCCAAATACAGTTGAAGCCGACAACAGTGCACAGTGCAGAAGCTCACCAAGATGGCGGACGAATGGCAAGTTGCTGGCGCAAGTTGGCTGACCAAGAGAGGACCCCATGTGCAGAAGTCTTCCTTCCTTCTCCCTCGTAATCACCACAAGTCATGGATATGAAGTTACACAGGGCTACATGCCCAGAGACACTTGATTTAACAATTTGAGACACCTTTTTAACATAATGTACTCACACAGAATGATAAAAGAAGACTTATCAATTATTTCATTAGATGCAGAAAAAGCATTTGATCAAATAGGCATGGAAATGTCTTTTTTACAGTACTGCAAAAATGTCATTTGGGTGAAAATGGTATCTCATGGATAAACTTTTATACGATAAGCCATCAGCCAGAATACTGACTAACCATATACTCTCACCTACATTTCAGTTATCCAGGGGCAATAGAGAGGGATGTGCATTATCACCCCTGTTATTTGCCCTTGCGATTGATCCTCTAGCGGAAAGGCGAAAGTATAGAGTACAATCCGAACATTCATGGCTATGATACTAAATATACTAATATATTATTAGTATTTATTATTAATACTGACTAAACCATATTACTCTCACCTACATTTCAGTTATCCAGGGGCAATAGAGAGGGATGTGCATTATCACCCCTGTTATTTGCCCTTGCGATTGATCCTCTAGCGGAAAGTATAAGAGTACATCCGAACATTCATGGCTATGATACTAAATATACTAATATTATTATTAGTATTTATTATTAATAATAAAATATAATTATATGCATATGATGTATTATTATATATCACCAATTCCAAGATAGCATTCCAAGTATATTAAATCTTATAGAGGAATTTGGTTCCTTTTCAAGATATAGAATAAAAACTGGAACAAAAATGAAATTATGTCAAATAAACCGACACACCTCAAAACCGACCACACCTTCTAAAATTCCCTTTCAGAATGCTATGGAAAATTCAAATATCTGGGCGTTCAGGTAAACCAGAATGTATACTTCTCTATTCAATGCAAACTTCCCACCTTTAGTTACTAAATTAAACGCCTTTATTCAATTTTGGAAAACACTTCCGATACCTCTAATAGGTAGAATAAATGCTATATAAAGATGATCTTCCTCCCACAAATTAGGAATTAGGAGCACAGATTTCAATTTAAAGAAATAGAAGAGACAAATCATATTCATTGATAGAAAGGCAATCACACCTGGGACCCTGACGTCGGGTTTAGTAACGAACTTTATAAAAGTATTTTTGTTGGGACAATAAACACAAGGGAAGGAAACACACAAAACCACACGGACCCCACCCCCACCACCAACCCCACACCCCCTAAACCCCCCCCTCCCCCCCCCCACCCCCCCCCCCCCCCCCCCCCCCCCCCCCCCCCCCACCCCCCCACCCCCCCCCCCCCCCCCCCCCCCCCCCCCCCCCCCCTTCCCCCCCCCCCCCCCCCCCACCGCGTTTATACAAGCATTTAAAGAAAAGACATTACCACAAACACTAGCTGAATCAACTATCACACTTATACCCAAAAAAGATAAAAAAATCTGGAAGACCCGGGAGCATACAATAGCAATCAATCGCCCTGTTAAATACAGATCAGAAATCCTGTACTTATTGCAATCACATGCCGATATATCTTCCTAATAATTTTTTTTGATTATCTAAAGCACATAGAATTCATAAACAGCATCTATGTAAAAAACCCCAAAGAAAAACTGGTGGATTGCTCTCCCCAACTTCTTATACTATTATTGGGCAACGAATATTAAAAATATATTGGCTGGACAATACAGGCCAACAGGTAAATTGGTTAATAATGGAGGAGAAGGATTGTTCGTCTTTTATATAAGGCGCGATTCTTTCTCGCTCAATAAATTTTAAGAACACACCATATGAGAAAAAACCCAATTATCCACAGTACTTTACGAATCTGGAGACAAATGAAAATCAACCCTTAAACTGAGAAATGTATCTCTTCTTTCACCAATTGCCAATAATCCTTCGTTCAAGCATCTATTTTATTTTATATTTATTTATTTATTTATTTTTTAAAATTTATTTATTATAGAAACAAAATAACAACAGTTACATTATATTTCAATAGTTAAAAATACATAGTCTTAATAATTGATTCATACTAATAATATTATTTATACTGTATTATCCTTAATTATAAATTTCAAAGTTGTATATTTTATATAATTAGAGATACATAATACTATTAATACATTCACAATATTAGCATTATACTCGTACTATTAGTAATTTTCATTTTATCTCTAATTTTTTAGGTAATAAGACCAAATTTTATGATATTATTGATACAAAAAGTTAGTAAAACTTATATAATTTCCATTATTCTTCCTAATGTTAACAATAATTTTTCTTATCGCTAAATTAAATTTTAAAATTATTGTACCATTAAAAGTACATAATTTTATATAATTAAAAAATATAAAAATACTAAAAAATACTAAAATATAACAATGTTCTCATAAATCTAATAATATTTATATTCGTACTAATATTAAGATAGTGTGTTTCTATATTGTTTTTTAATTTTTTATTTAGATATAAGAAAAATAGAAAAGTTAGGAAATAGAATAAAGAATAAGAAAAGGTTTGATGGAGAATAAAATATTCGTCATTAATCCGTCCTTATAGATATATTCATGATTTATTATATGTTATCTCTTCATTCCACACAAATATCCAGGTCTCAGTCAGGTTCTCGCGCCGAACCATTATGGACCCTGTAAATATTAATATATGGAGACCAAATCTCCATCTGAAGAGATCTAACCTATCCATAAGGACAAGTCTCAATCTCTCCAAATGGAGTGTCTCCGACATTTCTATATTCCACATTTTGATTGTTGGGAATGCAGGGCCTTTCCAAAATTTTAATATTAATTTTTTTCCCAATTATTAAACCATAATCAATAAAAGTTCTTGATTCGTTGTTATTAAATTGGTCAGTTTCAATTATTCCAAGTATAATTAACTTTGGGTCAGGGGTTATATTTATATTGATAACGGTCGAGATTATTTTAAATATTTCCTTCCAGTATTCTACAATTTTTATGCAGTTAGTAAATGAGTGTGTCAAATTTGCTTCTGAAATTTGACATTTGTCACATATTGGAGATATTTTTGGAAAAAATATTATGTAATTTAGATTTAGAGTAATGTAATCTATGTAATATTTTAAACTGTAAAAGAGAATGTTTAGCGTTTAATGAACAATAATGTATATGTTGTAAACTTTCGTCCATATTTCTGGTCTTATTATTTGGCCTAATTCCTTTTCCCAAGACTCTCTGTATATTTCTGTTGATGGGGTATCATTTTCCAATAAAATATTATATATATATGATATCATTTTTTCCATATTTGGATGTTTATTCAAACATTCATCTAAAATTTATATTTTTCTATTTCTAAATTCATATATATTTGCAGAGGCATAGTTTCTAATTGTAAATATCTGAAATATTCTTTATTATGTAGCCCATAAATTTGTTGCAACTCTTGAAATGAAAGAAAAGTGTTTTCCTTATAAAGATCACCCATCTTAGAAATTCCTTTATTTTTCCATTGTAAAAAAAGCCTTATCCAAAATTGAAGGTTTAAACATAAAATTATTAACAATCTTAAGACTTATTGGTATAGATTTTAGTTTTAATGCTTTCTTTATTGTTTCCATATGCGGATTCCATTTTCTATTATCGGATTTTCACTATAAAACTTTCTTAGCTACATTAATATTAGCAAATATTATAGAGCTAATTTCTAATGGAGAACAATCTTCCTTCTTCCATATTTAACCAATTTGGTTTATTGTCTATTTCTCCTAACCAAAATTTCAATGTTTTTAATATTAACTGCCCAGTAATAAAACATCAAGTTTGGTAACGCTAATCCTCCATTATTTTAGATTTACATAAATGTTTTTTATTTATTTCTATGGTCTTATAATCCCAAATAAAATTCGTAGTTAAAGAATCTACTTTTTTTAAAAAAAAAATTTTGGAAGATATATCGGGATTAATTGAAATAAATATAATAATTGTGGGAGAAAAAATCATTTTTATTGCATTAATTTTTCCCTATCATCGAGATCGGTAAAACTTTTCCAATATGAAATATTCTTATTTTAATTTATTTAGTAATGGGGGGAAATTAGATTTAAAATAGAGAATTAAATCTTTTTTGTAACAAAAATCCCAAGATATTTAATATTTTCATTTGTTATCTTAAAAGGAAAATTGTTGTAATATATGTAAACTTATTCATTGTTATAGGCATAAGTTCACTTTTATTCCAATAATACTGTATCCTGAAAATGATCCGAATTCCGTTATTAGTTTTTAACAAATTTCGAATACTTATTTTGGTTGAGTGATATAAAGTAATTACATCATCTGCATATAAGGAAATTTTATTCTTAGTATTTGCGGTATCATATCCATATATTTCCGGGTGTAAGTCTTACCCTCTGAGCAAGTGGTTCTATTGCTAATGCAAACAATAAAGGTGATAAAGGGCAACCTTGCCTACAACCTCGTGATAAATTAAATTTAATTGATAACATTCGATTTGTTGTTATTCTAGCTATTGGATTTGCATATAAATAATTTAATCCAAGTAGTAAACTCCTCTCCTAGTTTTAAAGGCTTCCATCACCGAAAATAAATAAGGCCATACCACTTGGTCAAAAAGCCTTTTCTGCATCAAGCGAAATAAACTACTAAGTCTTTTTTATCACTTCTTTCGAATATATAATATTAAACAATCGTCTTAGATTATATGAAGAATATCTTTTTGGTATAAATCCAGTTTGATCCGGATGTATTAAATTCATTAACAACTGAACTCAATCTTTTTGCTAATATTGTTGTTAATATCTTTTGATCTGTATTTAATAGAGCTATTGCTCTATATGATCCTGGTTCGTCCAAGTCTTTATTTATTTTAGGTATGAGTGTTATAATAGATTCGTTTCAATGTATCTGGAAGCTTCTGTTCTGTATATATCTGTTCATATAATGATTTTAGATATGGACTATATAATTCATGAAATGTTTTATAAAAATTCCGAACCTATACCATCAGGTCCCGGTGTTTTACCGTTTTTTTTAATGATCTAATATAGATTCTTTAATTTCATTTATTGAAATATCAGCATTTAATAATTTTCTATTTTGTAAATCCAGTCCTTTCAAGTTACATTTTTTTATAAAATGCATCTATTTCTATTTTACTTACTGTTGTTTTAGCAGTGTATAAAATTTTTATAATATTGCATAAATCTTTCATTAATATCTTTAGGTTGTATTAATAAGTCACCGTTTTGTGATTTAATCCTATGTATAATTTTTTCCGCTTCAATTTTCCTTAATGTCGAGCCAGCAGTTTGGGCTTATCCCCAAATTCAAACTGTAATTGTTTAGTATGTTGGTAAAATTTTTATCACTTGATCTGTATATATTTTATTTAATTTATATTTCAATATAAACAATTTTATTATGTAATATCGTATCTGGTTTTATTGCATTCTGTATATTCCAATTCCTTAATCTCCTTTTCTAGATCTTGTTGTTCTTTCCGAAATCTTTTTATTGTCAAATGCTTGTGAAGAAATCATTATTCCTCGAAGATATGCCTTAAATGTTTCCCACAATAAGGAACGCGATATCTCTGGTTGATCATTTATTTCAAAAAAAAATTTAATTTGAGTTATGATATATGCCTGAGTGGCTTTGTTTTTTAAAATTTGTGGATTAAATTTCCACTGTCTTAAATTTTCTATTTTATTATTAATTTTAATTTTAAACGTTACTGGAGCATGATCTGAGATTATTATATTATCATATTTAGCTTCATAAGTAAGTGAAATAAGTTTTGCATCCACCAAAAATAATCTATTCTTGAGTAAGTTTTATGTACTGGGGAGTAAAAAGAATATTCTCGTCCTGTAGGATTTCTGTTCTCCAAACATCTTTAATATTGGTCGTTTGCATATATGCATTTAGCAAATCACTAGAATGTGATTTGTTTTTTCTTTGTTTTGTAGATCTGTCTAAGTAAGGATCTAATGTACAGTTGAAATCTCCACCAATTATCAAATTATATTGCGTTAATTCCGGAATATTATTAAATACTTTTTTAAAAAACAATGGACTATCGAAATTTGTCCATATATATTAACAAGAATCACTTTTTCTGTATTTAATTCTCCTATCACAATAATATATCTACATCTTTATCATCTATGGTTGATATATGTTTAAATAAAGTACCTTTACGAAATAATATTGCTACGCCTCTTGATTTATGTGTAAAAGAAGAATGATATATTTTATCTATCCATTTAGCTTTCAACCTGTTTTCCGCCTCTTTTTTTAGGTGGGTCTCTTGAATGTAAATTACATCAGCTTTACTTTGCCTTTAAATATGTCAATACTTTTCCTCTCTTTATCGGTTCATTAATACCTTTAACATTCCAACTGCAGAATGTTAATCCCTCATTCCCCGTATTTCTTTTTAAGTCTTGCATTTTAGATTTATGGGGATCTGCAGGATCTAAGGATCAGCGCGATAAACCCAACCTTACACCTGAACCCTGAATGGATGTAATTTAAATCTCTTTTTTTGCCCCTCATGAATATATCTCCCTTGGTACATTATATTACTCCAATCAAACCAAAGATTACTATAGATATAAAAGATAGATAAAAATTAAAAAAAATAGAAGTATTGTGTGTAGAAGTGAAAAGAACTACATCTAGAATCGATGTAGTTTGTGCCAGCCATATTAAGATGGCTATACATCTAACGACTTCCGTCAATCGATGTTATTAACACGACCACTCCTGGAATTAGGGAATTATTATTCCTTAACAATATTTTAACGGGGGTATAATATATATAATTTAAAAAAAAAAAAAAAGGGGGGGAGGGGGAATGATAATAAAAAAAACAGGAAGGGAGAGAGAAAGAAAAAAGAGGAAGAATAGAAAAAATTCTTCCTTTAAAAATATCAATATCTAAAGCTAACTTAAAAATCTAAATAATATTAGACATAAAAAAAATACAAAGGCTATATAAAAAGAAGAATAACATACAATTAAATTCAGTTCAAAAAGGAAAAATTAGTTATTAATTATTAGTAATAGTGATTAATAATAGTGGACATTCCTAATTAATAAAAAAAAAAGGTGGGAAAAAAACTAATAATAAAACCGTATTATAATCTTAATGTGTGTGTTAATTATTTATGTTCGTTATATGTTAGAACTAATTATCAATGTCCAGATATCCAGATGACGTTGTCAAATCTCGTTTTATTCCTCTCCATTCCATTCGACATTGTCTATTCCATCAAGTCAATATCCTCTTGAAGAGTCTCAGTAAATATAAAAAGTCCATGTTGAATATCTGAGAATGGTAAAAGTCAGTATATTACTTGCTTGTAGGTATTCTTCAAGTCTTGAGCTGCTGAGCAAACTCCAATGCTGCGGTTGGGGTCTTGAAAAAGTTATTCCACATTCTTATAAGAAACTCTTAAAGTCGCTGGGTAGTTCAAACCGTATCTCAGATTTTCTACTCCACGCATAAGACTTTTGGCTTCATTGAATGCTTTTCGTTTCCTGGCGACCTCTGGTGGATAGTCTCGATAGATACTAATCCTTTGACCTTCAAATGTCAAGTTTTTAGTTTTTTCGAAGCTTTCCGCATAATCTCATCCAGAACAAAATCAAATTGTACCTTTATAATCATTTGTTCTGGGAGGAGCGTTGGGTCTGGTCTGACGTCTACTGACTCTGTGAGCACGAGCTAATAAAGGCATTTCTTCCAGAGATAAGAACTTCTTTGAGTAATTTAGCAGTGAACTCTCGAGGCCGTCGATATTCTCTAGACCCTCAGGAATCCCTACAATTCTCAGATTTTGCCTTCTCTGATGTCCTTCTAGCTCAGTACATTTCTCTGCTGTTTTTAGTCAGCATGCTCATCAGACGTTCGTTTTCTGTAAAACAGGTTCGCTGTAGTCAAAGCATTCGTCTCAGCTGTTTGCTCAAGGTTTTTTATTTCAGCCATCTGTTGTTTCTGTATTTCTTCAATAGGATTAATCCTATTATCGATGTCTTTTTTAAAACTTTTCCAGTTTCTTATCCATCTTTCCTCCATGGTGTTAAACATTTCAATAAATTCTTCCTTTAATTCATCCGACATTTTCTTAACCTTTTTTTTCAATATTTAACTTCGTTTCTTGTTTTAAGTCTTTCAGTTGATTTTTCATCTGATTCAGCTGAGTATCCATCAAACTATTTATATGATTTATTTCTTCCTTTACATCTTTTATTTTCTCCCTTTAATTCTTCCTTTAAGCTAAACCATCTGATGAGAAATAAAAGATTTCAGTTCCTCACCTTCCATTTTTGTCCTGGTTTTTTGGACACATCTTCCAGGGATCGAGTCCTACTCGACTCCGAGGCTTCACTTGGGCCTTCTCCCGGTCTCTGCCGGGTTGTTCGACCTTTTACCTTGTCGGTAGGGCTCCGTGAGACCGACATAGTTCGTCGCGCGCCTGATGACGTCACTCGGCGCAGTCGGTGAAGAAACAGCAAGCAGTTTGTTGCAGGCAGCCGGTAAGTCTTTTAAAACCCCCGTTTTTTACAATTTTTTTGCGGAGCTGGCTGGCGCTATACTCTAGGGCTCCATAGCGCCACCGGAAGTCCAGCCCAGTTCTATTTTTAGACACAACGTTCACATATTGGGAAATATTAGGAATTAAAAACTCTGAGATCTTTATGAGATGGGAAATGTTTTAACTAATTTCAAGAATTACAGTTGAAATATCACTGGAAAGGTAACCAATATTTCAGATACATTCAAATTCGAGACTATCTGAAAACATATACCCAAGACTACCAATCATTGTTGCCAGGCATACTAGATGAATGTATGAATAGAAATTCGGAGTCAAACAAGTTAATATCATATCTGTATAACACCCTTTTAAGTATAGAAATCCCATCATCAGAAGTAATTAGAAGAGCCTGGGAAGATGAACTTGGCCTAATAATTCTAAAAGACAGATGGGAAGAAAACCTTCTATATATACACAATTGTTTGATTAACGTTAGGCATTCATTAATTCAATTTAAAATACTACACAGACTCTACTATTCAAAGTTCAAACTGAATAAGATCTTTCCAAATGTATCTCCTATTTGTGATAAATGTTTCCTTCAGGAAGCAACTATAACACGTTTCCTTCGCCTCTTTTTGCATAAAGTTACATAATTTTTGGAGGAGGATTTTTGAAATTTTGTCAAAAACACTAAGAACAAAATTGGACCCCGACACGGAATTGATCATTCTAGGTACGTCAGAAGCCTGCTCTGAGCTATCATTATTTCAAAGATGTTTCCTTAATTATGGCCTGATAACGGCAAAAAAAAACGAATACTCAAATCTTGGAAACATACATCTGTCCCTACTCTTAAAATGTGGATTACAAATATGTCTGAGATGCTACGTCTTGAAAATATTATTGTCTTAGCAGAAAAAACAGATCATTTTTTGAACAGACATGAACAACCATTTATTGATTTATTACAAGGATAGTATGGTACAACATAATTTGGAGTTAAATCTAATTATGAGTTTGGTGGTGGGTGGGCAGGTATATCATCACTTTTTCCTTTCTCTCTTTTTTTGTCTTTTTATTTATCTATTCCCTTTCTTCTTTCTTTTATTTACTCCCTCTTTGGCTACACACCACTTTTGTAGTCTGTGGGTTCTATCTTTGCACATTTCACTTTTTCTCTTTCTTGCCTTTTCTCCTTTATTTTTTTCTAAACTATAGCTAAAAAGTCAAAATTGAAGCTGTACAATAACTGTATTATGTCATATGCCGCTGGTTACATTTTTGTACACTTGCTTCTAATAAATAAAAAAAACTATTTTTTTTTTTTTTTTAAAGGCGCAACAGAGGATGTACTTCCTACGGCAGCTGAGGAAGCACAATCTGCCACAGGCAATGATGTCCAATTCTACACGGCCATCGCAGAGTCTGTTCTCACCTTCTCCCATCATGGTCTGGTTTGGCTCAGCCACCAAGCACGACACCTGGGGTTGAAGCAAATCATCCGATCAGCAGAAAAGGTTATTGGCTGCAACCTTCCCTCCATTGATGAAATATACACTGCTAGGGCCAGGAAGCGAGCGGGTAAGATCATCTCTAACCACTCTCACCCTGGCCACAAACTCTTTGAATCACTTCCCTCTGGAAAGCGACTGTCAAAGCTGCCACAGCCAGACATAAGAACAGTTTTTTATCCTCAAGTAGTTGCTCTACTCAACAGCCAAAAATCTGTAGCCTCCCCTTGATTGATGATATTGATGATATTTTGTTGGTTTACATGCTTGATCAATGGTATTTTATCATTAATGTTTATTATTATTAATGTTTAGTGTTTTCCGAGTCATTCGTAACTGTCACTGTATGTCATGTTGTTACTTGTGGGTGGAGCACCAAGGCAAATTCCTTGTATGTGAATACTTGGCCAATAAACTAACTTACTTACATACTTACTTACTTACTTACTTATAACTGGAGGGGGAGCAGCATTATGGCAGGCAGGTTTCCCACTGCTACACGGGTGTGTTTAAACTAAATAGGGGGGGGGGGGGCAGAAGACAAACTGGAGATGTAAGGATGGAGTTAAAGGGAAAGAGAACATAAGAAAAGTTAAGAAAGACACCGGAATTAATGGTGCGGAAAGCTCAAGAAGGGATAGGAGAGTAAGGCCAAGTGAAATAGGAATCGATGTGAAGGGTGGGGGGAGTAATGAATTAAAGGTATTATATATGAATGCACAAAGTATACGAAATAAGTGAATGAGCTTGAGGCTCGGTTAGAAATTGGCAAGTATAATGTTGTGGTAATTACTGAAACATGGCTGCAAGAGGCATCAGAGCTAGGAACTGAATATTCAAGGGTATACATCCTATAGAAAGTGCAGACAGATGATGAGCAGAGGGGGTGGGGGGTAGCTCTGTTGGTGAGGAATGAAATTCAGTCCCTTGCTTGGGGTGACATAGAATCAGGGGATGTAGAGTCAGGGTGGGATAGAACTGAGAAATTGTAAGGGTAAAAAGATCCTAATGGGAGTTATCTACAGGCCTCCAAACAGTAGCCTGGATATAGGGTGCAAGTTGAATGAAGAGTTAAAATTGGCATGTCGCCAAAGGTAATGCTACGGTGTTTATGGGAGATTTCCAACATGCAGGTAGATCTGGGGAAAATCAGGTTGGTGTTGGACCCCAAGAAAGGGAGTTTGGGGAGTGTGCCTCCATGATGGATTCTTGGTGCAGATTGTACTGGTTGCCAACCAGGGAGAAGGCAATTCTAGATTTAGTGTTGTATAATGAACCAGATTTGATAAGGGAACTTGAGGTAAAGGAGCCATTAGGAGGTAGTGACCATAATATGGTTTAATCAACAATTTGGGGGGGGGGAGAAGGGAAATCAGAAGTGTCAGTATTATAGTAGAACAAAGGGGACTTAAAGTGTCATGAGAAAGGAGCTGGCAAAAGTTGAATGGAAAGATACCCTAGCAGGAATGACAGTGGAACAACAATGGCAGATATTTCTGGGAATAATACAGAAGGTGCAGGATCAGTTAATTCCCAAGGAGGGGAGAAGAAAGATTCCAAGGAGAGTAAGGGGCGACCGTGGCTGACAAAGAGAAGTCAAGGACAGTATAAAAATAAAAATAAAAGAGAAGTATAAAACATACCAAAGATAAAGTGGGAAGTCAGAGGATTGGGTAACTTTTAATAGAGCAATAGAAGATAACTAAAAAAGCAATACGGGGAGAAAAAAGATGAGGTCGAAGGTATTGCTAGCCAAGAATATGACAGAGGATTGTAAAAGCTTCTTTAGGTATGTGAAGAGGGAAAAAAAATTAGTTAAGACCAAAGTTGGACCCTTGAAGACTGAAACAGGTGAATTTGTTATAGGGAACAAGGAAAATGGCAGACAGGTTGAGCAGGTTGGATCCATCTTCACTAAGGAGGACACAAAAAAACAATTTCCCTGAATGTACTGGTGGCAGAGGATCTAGGGTGACGGAGGAAAAGATGGAACAGAAGGAAATTCACATTAGACAGAAATGGTGTTGGTTAGACTGATGGGACTGAAGGATGATAAATCCCCAGGACCTGATGGTCTGCATCGACAGAGAGCAGTACTTAAGGAAGTGGTTCTAGAATCAATGGATGGCATTGGTTAAGAAGGAACTGCGGATGCTGGGAAAATCGAAGTGTAGACAAAAATGCTGGAGAAAAGAAAACTCAGTGGGTGGGGCAGCATCTATGGAGCCAAAGGACGTAATGGTGATCATTTTTCAATGTTCTATAGATTCAGATCAGTTTGCTGTGGATTGGAGGGTTAGCTAATGTCCCTAATCCCACTTTTCATGAGAGGCAGGAAGAGAGAAAAACAGGGCATTATAGACCAGTTTAGCCTGACATCGGTGGTGGGGGAAGATGCTGGAGTCAATTATAAAAGATTGAAATAGCGGCACATTTGGGAAAGCAGTAGTAACAGGATTGGTCCGAGTCAGCATGGATTAACAAATGCGGGGGGGGCAAGGAAGGAAGGAGGAAATCACGCTTAACTAATGTTCTGCAATTTTCTGAGGATGGAAATGGGAAAAGGAAAATGGACAAGGGAGAGTCAGTGGGTGTAGTGTGTTACATGGGACTTTCAGAAAGCATTCAATAAAGGTCCCACATAGGAGATTAGTGGGCAAAATTAGAGCACATGGTATTGGGGGTAGGGTACTGACATGGATAGAAAGTTAGTTGACAGACAGGGAAACAGGTTAGGGATTAACGGGTCCTGTCAGAACGACAGGCAGTGACTAGTGGGATTCAAAGTACACATCAGCAAATTTGCGGATGGACACAAAAAGCTGGGTGGCAGTGTGATGTGGCAACTGTGAGGAGAATGCTATGAGAATGTATGGTGACTTGGACAGGTTGGGTGAGTAAGTGGACAGATGCATGGCAGATGCAGTTTTAATGTGGATAAATGTTGAGGTTATCACTTTATGGCAAAAACAGGAAGGCAGATTATTATCTGAATGGTGTCAAGTTGGGGGAAAAAGGGGAAGTACAAAGAGATCTGGGGGGTTCCTTTTCATAACTCACTGAAAAGTAACGCATGCAGGTACAGCAAGGCAGTGAAGAAAGTTAATGCATGATGGCCTTTCATAACATGAGTTGAGTATAGGAGCAAAGAGCAAAGAGGTCCCTTCTGCAGTTTGTATTGGGCCTTAGTGAGACCACACGGGGAGTATTGTGTGCAGTTTGATCCCTTAATTTGAGGAAGGACATTCTTGCTATTGAGGGGGAGTGCAGCGTAGGTGCAGCTCAACCGGGATGGCGGGGGGGGGACTGTCATATGCTGAGAGAATTAAGCTGCGGAGATTAATTTTTTTCCCGGATGGTGCGATTGTCATATGTTGATAGAATGGAGCGGCGGGGCTTGTAAACTCTGGAATTTAGAAGGATGATGAGGGGATCTTATTGAAAACATTTATAAGATTATTAAGTGATTGGGCATGCTAGAGGCAGGAAACTTGTTCCCGATGTTGGGGGAGTCCAGAACCAAGGGGCACAGTTTTAAGAATAAGGGGTAAGCCATTTTAGAATGGAGATGAGGAAAATCGTTTTCTCACAGAGAGTTGTGGCAGTCTGTGGAATTCTCTGCCTCAGAAGGCAGTGGTAGGCCAAGTCTCTGGATGCTTTCAAGACAGAGTTACAGCTCTTAAAGATAGCGGTGTTAGGGGATATAGTGAGAAGGCAGGTTATGGGGGTACTGAATGTGGAGATCGCCTGATCACATTGAATGGTGTTGCTTGCTTTGAAGGGCTGAATGGCCTACTCCTTACACATTGTCTATTGGTCTATAATTTCTAAATGTGAAATCCATATGTATAAGAAATTGCCTTTATATAAAATCTGACAATATGCACTTTAACCACATGTGATTTTTTTCTATTACAAATCTCAAAATGTGGAGCAACAGAGGCAAATAAATAAATTATGGGTCTTTGTCCCAAACAGTATGGAGGGGGGCACTTAAAGACGTGGTCATAGCATTCATGTTTGGCACAGTTATTGTCAGTCGAAGGGCCTTATTGGTCTTAAGTTTCTTTGTTTTTAAGAGTGATAATAAAGAATAATCTTTGAACAGGAAGAGCAAACTGTTGGTAAACTAAACACTTCATACAAATTGTTGTGCAATCAAGTGTTCAAACTCAAAATAGATAGACCAGTTTATTTGAGAACTATTTCTGACAAGGAAACTTTTTTTTTTGTCGCAGAATGCAAATCTCTTGATTGTGTGCCTTATTTTTCAGTCATTATCATTTGAACAGGATTTGATTAACTATTAGATACCTGAGCAATTGTTTAAAAAGTATTGTAGTTGTAATAGTAAGATTTAAAAAGAGAACTTACCAGGTTTGAAAGTTTGATGTTATTTTCTGAGGAGTTACGATGAGCGATACAGTGAACGAACCCATATTAAGTCGGCATGTGCGTCAATCTTCAAAAGCAGCGGTGTGGAAATCACAGAAGCAAAAAAATTTAAGTATTATAGTAAGATTATAAAACCTGAACTACCAGTTGAGCTTCGTGATATGAGTGTTGGAAGCAGGTGGGCACGTTTAATCACTCATCGTAACTCCTCATAAATAAAGATTCAAACTTCAAACTGGTTATAGTTTCTCATTTAAGGGTACAAAAAATGCTGGAGAAACTCGCCGGGGGTGCTGCAGCATCTATGGAGCGAAGGTGATAGGCAACGTTTCGGGCCAAAACCCTTATGCAGAGTTCTCGTTTAATCTACTATTTTTACTTCGGAGTCACGTGAGTGATTTCTGAGAAGATTTCATAAGGTCTGTGATTTCTCGCCGATTCCAAATCCAGGCGTCAATCACACTGCAATCAGTTGATTCTGGAGGAGTGTGGAATTATAGAAAAACATCGAAACATGATACTGTTATTAAACAGTAAAGCTTTAAATTCACAAATAAATAAAAATATATACAATAGTGACTACTCTCTCTCAGAGAGAAGCTATGAAATAGGAACTTAAAACAGATGCGGCGAAACCACCCCGGCTCTCTCCAAGCGGGATTATTATAAAAACCTTTGAAAAGTAATTCATTTGACCATTCCTGCGGCCGTGAGGAGTATGGTTTGGAGGGACGTTTCCTTTGCCCTCGCCATGCGTTGATGCCCGCCCTGGTGGAGTAAGATTTAAACTTTTCAGTATTAACTCTGCACACCCCAACACTTGCTTCAGCCATTGTGAAATGGGTCTGAGCCGACACTTTCATATGTGGCTTTTTGTGGCTAATAAACCAATGCTTGCTCAGAGCGCTAAGGCCCTTGTGGATTTCAAAATTTTTGCGCAATTGCGCCACTACACACAAGCCATAAATCCGTGGGATAAGCTGACAGTACATGCTTGAACCCGGACACCCTGGCTGCTTTGTTTATATTAGGTCATAGACCTAAAATTTCATTTCTATGAGGACACCCACCCTGTCCAGGCGCAAGTTTATGCAAGCTCTCTAACCCTTTGCGCTGGACTCTATAGGATCTCATCCATTAATCTGGAAAATTAATGGATGAAGATCCTATATACAGAAAGGTCTGACCCCAACAATTAGGTGCGAGGGACCAAAGCGCTCCAGGGCATGTTGATGGGCACTAGCAGCTTACCCTTCATCAAAATGTAAGTTGGATCAGAAAATCGTGCAGCAACATCTGGGATGGGAGGCTGTTGCGGTATGTAATGATTTCCCCTGTAAACAAAAACAATCTTATTCCTCCATTTCCTGACATGAGAGATGTACTGCCTTTTTCTACTATCCCTCCAGGACACTGTGATGACTCATGGTCCGATTGGATGTCCCAGACCCAGATATGGCCTTCTTAAAATTGCAAATCAACAAATTTAGATGATCCATACAATGGGGGTTGACTCAGTCACAGGGATGCACTACAGATTATGACATTTTGAAACCACCATAATTGGCTGTGTATAAATACCCCAACTCAGAGGGAAACCAATTCATATACTTCCCTGATCATTAACCCCCAAACCTCCCAATA